>VYZV01013888.1:23949-54199 GCA_013401275.1 Pandion haliaetus | reverse complement strand
CCCCTTTGAAAGATGACCTTCAGTTAAAATAATTGCATTTGCTTTGACTGTGTTCACAGATCTCTCACACATGCACTCTATGGCCAAATATGGGTTTTGGCAGGTATGCTTGAAGGAACAGACTTTAAGACCATACTGTTGTCAGGCTTTGCCCCAGGAACTTATATGACAAATTTGTGCCTTTTACATTGCATCTAAAAAGAGAGATCACATTTCCTACAGCAAATTACACAGCCAATGCTACACAAGAAGAAATACTATGAATTCTTTGGCAATAAATAAATTTCAAGCAATCTTAGACCCTAAAAATACCATCTAGTAGAGTATAGTTAAACTATGGTTAGTGCTTTGAGTGTAAAGGCAGTAGAATGGGTTTACTTTATGTTGCCTGTGCAGGAGTGGAAGAAGAGAAAGCAGAATTAAGTCACCACATGCAAGCTCAATGGTGAAACAATAGCATTACCAAAGTATGGACACAGAAATATTGTACATATCTACAGAAACCCTTAAATGGTCCCTACCTACAAATAAATGGCTGTTGAGCTGCAAGCGGAAGTGTCCCTCAGCAGGTGCCTCCAGGACCTTCTTGGGGAGGCTGTCCACCTGGAGAGAGGTTTGCTTGAGGTTCCTCTCTGCTCGGATGTAGTGCCACTGGTTGTCATTCAAGGGTGTGGGAGACTGCACGGTGGCTTCTGTGGGGCCATTCCCAACATCTATGGAGAATGTGATCTGTTTGGGGGCTGCAATAGATAAACAGATGTGAAGAGGAAGTGAAGGTCTGAATTAAATTGTAGCTTTGACATCAAGAAATCTTACATAAATATAGGGTCCATTAACTTTTATGTCAGCAAATAGTACAGCATCATTTACCTCCCATCTCCTACACAGCAGCTTATACATAAATCTAAGCCTGCAGCCTCACTGTTTGATCTCTGCTGTAATTATGCTTGGCTGTGGGTACCCATCTTTTTTTGCTATAACAATTACAGTGCTCTGGAAATAGTAGTTTTGTTTTTGAAGTAAAATTGTCAAATGCTGTACAAAAGTCACACAATGGTAGCAAAAGATTTTGGACAAATAATGCTAAGAAGGGATAAAGCATGAAGGAGCTTTTTCTGACTAAATCTTTCAAAATGCGTGTACTTGACCATTATAGAACTTGGCTGCATATGGTGGGAGAGAATCCTACAAGCATTTGTTTGCCTGAATAAGCCTGACCCAAGAAGCAAGAAAAAACAGATGAGCAAAACTAGTTCATTGGTGATCCTAAACTAAAGAGGCATATCTAACACATGTCCAGAGATAGTAAGGCTCCTAGAAACAGAATGATAATTGAAAAACAACAGCCATATAAAGGAGTCCATCTTGCTCTTCTGGAAGCCTGAAAGGGGCCAGAACTTTTTAACGTTCTCGCTACTGATTATTTTTCCTCTTCCTAAAATGCTAAATACACCAGAAAGACCAAGAACCAGGTCAACAGACCACACAACCAGAAGGCTGTGGATTGAAAATTCATGAAAACCTGTTATTTCAAGCCCAACAAATTGAATAGGTCTGGTTTTGGAAGCTGCTTCTTAGATAGTTAAGATAGGAAACAGTCCATGGGGATAGCAAAGATCTATTCTGAGCCCCCGCATCTGCTAAAAGGCTGATTCCCTTTGAAGCAGCTGGTCTGTGGACCTTCCTTGATACAAGGCCTTTAGGCTGCAAATTCCATCTGGTAGCAAGAAACACAACACCAAACTACTAATGAGAAGCCTGAGTTTAAAAGACAAGACTTTCCCCAAACTTTTAAGTAACTCATTTCTCTAGGAGTACAGTTGTAACACACATACAAAAGCTTTCACTAAACAATCCTTTTAGTAGCTTACAGTATTTGCTATATTTGATATCAAAATGCCATTTTTACTTCTATATCCCTGAGAACGAAATGCAGTACACTGAAGTACAACCAAATTGGACTTTGATGTGCAATTAACAGTAAATCATACCTCATTACCTTGTGATAATGCACCATGACATTTACCATTGGTTTAATGAATCGAAGGGCCTTGGGGCCCTGTTTTATTAAATTTTATGTTGGGGTTATTATAAGCATATTACAAAGTACATAACACTCAGTTTGTTTTTCCTAAGCTTGACAGAATTTGGAATACAGAAGTCATATTTCTTGTCAAAGCCACAATACTCTTTTGTCACTAATAAATATTTGAAGTCATCAGAACAGGAGTGAGGCAAAGCCTCACTAATTAAGTACCCTGCTACTCTCCTTTATATACTGAGTAGCAGTTATACTGCAGTCACTTACTAGATTTTGAAGTATGCAAGGCCCATTACAGCTGTGACTGACTTAACTTGCATTAGCATCCTGACCTTCATAGACTCTCACCTCTTGCTGTACCTTACACACTGAGTTCCTCTGAAACACTAGGGCTGTATCAGACTGGGTATGTTGCTGATACAGAAATAAAAGTAACCATCAGAGTGGTTGTATTAAATTTGTCATCTTTCAGTTAAAATTACAGTCTACAGATACATCTAACCAGCAGCTTTTTCTCTAAAGAGAAATAAAAAAAATTAATATCGGTGTTGAAAAAGTAAACTCAGTCACTTGTCTAAGAAATATAAAACTAGCCATAACAAGATTAAGTGTAATGACCAAGGCTATACATGGAAACTCTGACAGGAGAGGAAAATAAGTCTAGATTAATGAGTCTTTATGTCTCTATTTTATGCTCTTCAGGCACCTCCTGTCTCAAGACAGAAGAAAAAATGTCCGTCCCACTTCCCTGTCAAATTGGGCAAATACACCAAGATTTCTCAGCGGTGAAACTTACAGCTTATTTCAACTCGTATGAAGTCTTTAATCCCAAGGTTTTCCAAGAATACCCCAGAGACGGCAGTAGTTTTGAAGAAGAAGGAGATGTCCGCACTGACCTCGGCATGGAAGGTGGGGAAGTGCAGGTAGGAGGCCTCCGTGTTGAAGGAAGCAGCGTTCCAGAACTGCCCTGCAAACACAACCCCCTTCTCTATAGTTAATTTGCACAGGACAGCAGCTGTGAGCTGCACATGGAAAGCCACCTTTCATCAGATAAATATATTTTTAAAAAACCCAACAAAACGAAAGAGGGAACATTCTATACCTATGGAAATTGAGAAGAGCTAGTACTCACTGTCTCCATAGCAACGCAATGGGCCGATTTTCCAAGCAGCCTCAGAATTTGATCTGTTTGTGTCAGTGATCACTATCTGAGTTACAGGCAAATGGTCTTTGAAAGCAAGAAGGCCGGTATCATTTGTCCTGCATTATAATAAACAAACAGAAAGAGACAGATTAACCACAGACAAAATCCCCAGCATTCCTTCTGCAAAGCAATATTTGAAGATGCTTACTTAAAGATGAAAGGTCTTTTGTAGAATTACCTAGAAGAATTGCAACCGGTACGCACTGCTTAAGATACGTATGTGCACATGTATGCTCTATGCGCATACATAATACTGACCACTGAAGACGCTGTACTTAGATACATGATACTGTCTGGTAAGGATGATAACTGTGCTTCAGCTGTACAGAATGATTGTGAAGCTGAGGCAGTGCTGCCATTCTGCCTGAGGTGCGTTAATGTAAACTGGGCTCTGCTGGGTTTCCTCAGCAGGATGAATTTGATGTGGATCAGGTATAAGTCCAAGTCTCTATTTCTATTAAGTTAGCCGGAGACAGACAATAGCATTTATGCTGGCTTTAATACTTTGTCCGAGCAGGAAGAGGACACGCGATACCTGATCCAGCATGCTGTTAGCACGGGGCAGCCAGACAATACCTGATCCAGCTTCAAGATGGCTGGTACACAACTGACTCAGCACACCATGAAGATGGTTGAATTGGCAGAGTGAATTTGGACTGAATCAGCCCTTTACATTATGTGCCTGTGAAAATTTTGGTTCAGCCACTGAAATACTGAAGGCTGATTTACTGCATTGCCGAACTACAGTCTCTTGTTTGTATCAGCTGGGTTTATTCTTCAGCTGTGACTAACACACAGCTGTTAGAAAGGAAGAGAAAAGAAAGAAAGGTTCCTAAAGGATCATTTCTTTGTTTTAACTCTGAGTGTGTTGGGCAAATTGTTGTCCTCAAATGCAGCACAGAGTTTCACGGCAGCCCTTGGGTCCCTAAGCCGATTCAGTGGCTTTGACTCTGGCAGGGTATACAGATGTAAGTTCATCCCGCTGTAATTCATGAACTGAACTGAGCCCCTCAGGCATCCAACCTTGACCTTACCACAGCCAAACTGCCCTCTCGAGGTATTTCTCTATCGATTGATTATAGAGAGGTGAGTTCTGACGTATCTTGTCTCCACAGTGATGAGTTTTTTCTTCCCCTAGCTCTTTTTCTCAGGGTTGAGGTCTGCTGTGCATCTGGGCACATAAGCCTGGCAGAGCATCCTTCGCGGAGCTGAATCTCAGTTATTTTGGAGAAAAGGATCCCTACCTCTACATGGCCCAGCAATCTGCATGCAGGGTCTGGACTCAACTCACCTGTCTGCTCAGAGGTGAAAGACTACATGCTGCACATGGGGATGGCAACAATGACCAGATCCAAAGTGCCAATAATCCTAAATTTACACCCGCTGCTCTTTCAGGGAGGTATGACACAAAGCCTCAGGAAAAAGGCATCACTTTTTGAGCAATACCACTGCTAAACAGTCTGACATCCCAGGCAGGATCCCAGACTACCTATATGCTGCTCATAATGCCACCTTCCACAAACATACCTCTCATTATAGTTCCAGCTGTGAGAAGGGACACAGGACTTCAGCAAAGAAATAATAATCAGGATGAACACTGCAGCTGTGCTCTAACACAACCTCAGATGTTTGCTTGGCTAAATGCTCTACTCTGATTAATGTTAGAAAAAATAGAAGGGATATTTTGATCTTTTTGATAAAGGCTGCATACATTTCATTTATTTTTCATTGTTTCTAATTGCATGCAGCACAGTTAATTGTCTCATAATTCCGAGGGGAAAAGGAGAGGTACTCTCTCTGACCCTAACTTTTTTTTCTTGCTTCAGTGGGTGTCTGACATGCAGATAATTACAGACAAAGTGCAGCAAGATGAAATTCCCAGGCATGAGGCAGAGTGATGCCTTCAGTACAGACTCAGAAGGAAAAATACCATGTATGAATCAAAAGTACATGGTCTCCAAATCTCTTCACGGAGGTCACTCGGCAGCATACTCATATAACTTATTGGATCAATCTTTTAAAGTTGGTGTAAATGCTCTTAACAGATAAATAAACAGTTGTAACAAAAGCTGAACTATTTGAGTATTTCTTAGGAAGATAATTAAATAAGGTGTTTCAGTGGGTGGGAGGAAGAAGAGCAGGCAGAATGAATGCAAGAAAGACAGAAAGATGCACAGAAAGAGGACATAAAATATGCAATATATACATGAATAACTAAGCTGGCATTTACTCTTTAAAAAATAAAATTTAAAAAAAATCACAAAATATTTAGGGAGGTTTTCTGCAAATTTATTTTCATTCAGAAAATAGTGCAGTCTTTTGACTAGCTATGATCAGCATTAAAATAAAAATCAGTATCTTCCTACAGCTTCCAGTGAAGATATCTAAAAAAAAATGAAATGGTGACATTTTAAAGATATCTATTCCACATTTCTGAAAACTTCATTGCTTATTAGATATTCTGTTATATCGCATGAAGTTCCTTTATATCGAATTTTACGACTCTGAGTTTTTACTAGTTATATGCCAGTGTCACAGGGAACTTTAGTAGCATAGCTCAACGGTGAGAAAGAAAAATATTCTGGACTAATAAAAATCTTCACTTTTATCTTAATGCCTTGAAAACTCAATCAAGTTTCTCTTGAAGCTCAAACAGCACACTTTAGTATTTTATTCTCTCACACATGGAAAAAAAGATTTGTGTAAGGATACGTATTCTCATACAAGCAGACACTGAAATAAAACCTATCAGAAAAACATTCTGTCCTTTAAAGAATGTGTTAATGACAGGAACAACATACCTATTCTTGCAGTTTATTATACTATTTCATGGTGGGAAATCAAGATTTTGGTGAACAGTCTACAGCTAGGATGTTTCTGCTAAGAAAAGCGGAAACTAAATTTGAAGACACTATGCAGGCCCTCATGGGAGCTAAAGTTTGAGTGTCTTAAATTCCTGGTATTCTTTAAGTTTAACTTATTTCAGACTCCATTTCTTACAAAGCACCACGATTCCTCTTCTCTATGTGGTAGACCATGGCAGCCCCTTAAATATAGTGTATTATGCCTCAGAGAGGAGCAAGAGAGCTCCATGTACCTGTACAATAATTTCCTGGAGGCACTGCTGTGGCACTACAAAATACAAATATTCCAGGGTTTGGACAAAACATTTGGAATTTTGCCTGAAGGGGCTTGGGGATCACTTTTAATGTACTACAGTTTTCAAATAAAAAGTGCTGTTTTCTGATAGAAAGCATCTACACTATGATGTGCACATACATGATTTTGTCTTTTAAACTAAAACAAAACCTTGTGAGATTCATTATTTTTGTATTTGTTCCCAGAGCTAGTTTTTACTTATATGTATTTTAATTTAGCAGTTCACATACATTTAAAACCAGATTGTCTTTAGTTTTCCACAGGTGCTTCTCATGTTAGCCAAAAGTGCTACTTTATTTCTCTTAGTGGGTTTCACATATCACCCTGTGACCCCTTCCACTGAGCATGCCTTTTGTACCATGCTATGTCCCACTTCCCAGTATTGAGAACTACGGGTGATCCTGCCTGCAGAAGGGTCCTGGGGCATGTTGGTCCTTGGCTAAGAATGTCAGTTAAGTACTGATTTCACAAAAATCAAAACAGGTTTTATCCTTTTCCTGAAAGGAGTCCTGTACATGCAGAAAATGGTACAAATAAATTAATAAACTTGGGAAGTAGATCTTCTGCTTACCTGACTTGGCACCCAATTCGGCACAAATTCAGATGAAAATCTGAATGTTTTTCAGAGGGTGGAAAGCACCCTCAACGAACAGATGTTTCTCTGAGCTCTTTGCATAAAGGGTAGTATCAATTTGTACTTCCCACAAGCAAAACCAAAACAAAACAAATCCAATAATGCCTTTTAAATTAAATCACTGAAATATTTTTAGTTATGGGTATTAAATACAGTTGGATGTTATCTATTTATCCATGTCTGAAGATTAATGTCTGTACCCACTCAAAAGACTTCCTCAATAAGCTATGAGGCGTGTTACACATCAAACAAATGCTCTGTGTATGAGGTGAGGGGGCCAAAGGAAAAAAAGAAGAAAAAAATTTTGCTACAAGTGCAGCAATCCTAAAGGTGACAGTGCAGCAACTGGATACTTTAAGATGTAGCACAGGTAGTCTTACCTGTAAATGACAAATAACTATTTTGATAGTAACATTATGAGACTATTTTTCTTCTTCCTGGCTACTAATAAAAGCATGTTCAAAAAAATCTCACTCTAATGTATCCTAACAGTGTAAGTCACCAGAAACTGGTAATCTCTAGGTATCTGTTTCCATATTTTTTCTAACAGATGGTAGAGCAGTGGTGCCATTAAATATAATTTCTTCTCGTATGATCCCCTATTGGTATGTTTTCTTCTTGTATGTTAATGAAAAATCTGGTGAGGTCTGAGCCTCAGTAGCTCAGATATTCAGTACAGATTTTCATGAATACAGTACATTTGGGGAAAAGAATAGTATCATCATCAGACGTCAATGAACTGCATGAGGAATAGGCCAGTGAAACAGGCTTCTATCAGAAAAAGTTTTGAGCCCTGTGCAGGACATATCATTAATAATCCAAAGGAATATATTTTAATTGCTATCTTACCCACCAGCTGCATCCAAAAATGCTTTCCTGGGTACAATAATGTAGAGTCAGAATAAAGAAAAAAACAACAGCAGAAGGGGACATACCTACTAGTTGAAGGCAAGACACAGTGGCTATATTTTGCTGAATTAAAGAAGAGGTACAGAGAAAGAGCTTGGTAATGATAGTAATGAACTGATTCCTGACACCTCAGGGGCCTGCTACAGTCAGCTCTCTGCAGGCAGCTTTTCTAGTTTGTTGACAAATGCAGTCATGAAGGCAGATATCCAAGACAGCTCTATACAGGCCAGGTCGCCTCCGGCAGGGTTTATTTATGAGCTCACAGGCTCTGTGGAGTTGCCTGCACTACTTCTGGGGGAACGGATTCAGTGCAGGATGGTGGCTGAGCAAACAAATCCTGTCAAATTTGGGCTCATCAGTGGCTGGGTTTCTCTCCCTTGCTCTCCTCAGCCCTTCTAGTTTTAGCATCCTGGCTCTGGCACAGCTTTGCACAAATATAGCTTGTCCAAAAGGCACTTCATTTGCTTCCACGTGACTTTGCTCCTCCTTGAACAAAGCTGGATATACTCAATGTATCTCTTGGAGCCAAAGTGGGTCTGACAATAGTAATATCCCCCCCTCCCTCCCCTCCCCCCTTCTTTTCATGTCCTGTGGGTTCCTTGTTGCTTGCAGTACCCCAAAGGCATGGTAAAGAGGTAAATGCATGTTACATTGGAAATGGGAAGACTCAAAGGCTTAGTTCCCCAGTGAAGAAGGCTGCTCTAGAAGAGAAAAGAAGAGGACACTCCTACAATTTGAATAGTAAGACTGGAGAATAGAAATACAAGATGGCCAGTCAGCTAGCGGTTGGAATCAACAGTGTCCACCAGACTCTGCTGAGATGCCTGAGCTTCCTGTACAAAACAAAAAGCTGTAAAGTTCTCCAAATTCATAAGGTTTCCAGATGAATGCAGTCAGTAAGAAGTAGGTTTAGTTTGATGACTGGCTTCAATCAAGTGTTTGCATTTGAAGTTGTAAATGGATTCCAGAGAGACCAAAGTAGCAAATGGACTTCAGGACAGTCATGCTCCAGCATGGCATGAAAGAGGTTCCTCCCATGTAAATGAAAGTTTTAGTGAGCAACAAGACTTTCATTGCCAAGGCAAAAGAATTTTGCTTGAGATGAAAGACAACCTAGGAGAGGTATTTAAGGATCCAAAGGATCTCTAGAATGGACTTCAGATAACACAACCTTGTCTGCATTTCAGAAATGCTTTATTCTTTAGATCAGTTTAATACTTTTCCCCAATAAGCCTGCATCAAGAATGCATCGTCTGTTTGAAACAGGCATATCTTTTGAAAGACAATCTCAAATCCATCTCATCTATACATAACTTGTCCCAACAGTTAACTATTATCAGAGTTGGGGAAGGGGAAGAGAGAGAGAGAAAGAAAACATTTTCTGAACTAGATTTAGCTCCAGCTTGCAGCCACTGGATTTCTATGAATGCTCCCACCCATGAGCAAGAGCTTTCAACAGTCAAGAATCTCTTTTTCTGGAAACATGCATAAACTATAGTCAAGTCATGTTTAACACCTTTCCAGATCCCTTGCTTGGGTCAGGGTGACAACTTATGCCTCTGCTCCCTCAGCAGAGGTCTTCTCCCATTCTCCAGCAAATACCATGAAGATGTTCCACTATTCTACAGTGACAGAACTAGCTGTCATCGTACTGCAGACTTTGGAAGTATGGTAAGGAGCTGGATGGAAAAAGACTTTTCAATGCTTTAATAAAAAGAAAAGTGAAAAATAGAAAAGCCTTCCCATGTAGCATGCAACCAATTATATTCCTGTTCATCTGGCAAGCATAACTCCAGGGGGGCTAACTTGGTGTCAAGTAAGACCCCAGAGGTAGCAGCTGGCTCAGGTGTCTGCTTAGATATCATTTTAAAGTCATTATGCCTAGAAGTGCATATTGTGTGCTGCCAAACACCTAGCTCAGGACATTTTTCAGGTCTGTTTTCTCTTGTTTTCCATTTCTTTTGCTGGTCTGATAAATTAGTAGCTTCTTCTGCACCTAAGACTTAGTCTAGGGAAATCAAATCAAATCAAAATACTAAGCCAGTCTCCTCTTCAGAAGGATGCTCCAGCTATTCTGGTGAGTTCCTACCTTGGAGCTGCAGTGAGCAGCCTGATTTATCTAAAAGGAGTGAAATGATTTTCTGGTTTTCCACTCTGCAGCATCCGTTTTATTTCATGCTAAGGCAAATAAATGCATCTACTGCTGTCTTGCTCCTTCCACTATAATGTATAGCAGGTTAAAGTCACAGTTCAGCTCTCAGCAGGTTTCAGATTCAAATGCTCATTATATATCAGGGGGTCAGTGTTCTAGCAGAGAAACACAAAAGCAATCTTCAAGAGGCATGAAATTTCTTATGTTTAGAAACTCTTTGTAAAGGTCAGGGGGGTTTTAGGTTTTTAAAAGGCAACCTGCAATTTAGATAACTACCAAAGTCCAAATTTCAAATGGATTAAAAACCAAAACAAAACACCTGAACCCCCAAACCAATAAACAGTAGGCAGTTTAGTTGAGGAAACTTCTATGCATATCCTGTTATTATAATGAAATTAGGAGAAGCAAGTAGCTCTGTGAGCTGCCAATCTAATGAAGCATGATTTCCAACATCTCTCCCCCATGAGGGTTTTCCAAAATCTAATAAAAGTGTACGCTTCCTTAACTTCCTTCTTGTGGGTTTTAATTGGCCTTTTCCCCTCAGCCTGGCATAAATTTTCATAGAGTGCATAATTTCTAATACTTTTGAGATTTCTCCTTCTCTGCTAAAGATGTTTGACATGTGTCTGCTTGTTCAAAATCACTGGTTGTGGGGGGGAAATGGAGGTAAACACCCACAGCATAACTCACTTAGGTCTCATTTCCTTAGGAGGCTCAGCTGAAATGTTATAAAACTGCATTTAGCTTTCACCTTGTATTGGTTTGTACAATCTAGTGGTGTGCTGTCCTGCAATCTCAGACTACAACCCCAATGAGCTGCCAGCATAACACACCCTGCTCCACTTGTGTATTAGCTCACTAAAAAGTGAAATGTGGATTACGAAAAGAGCCAAGTGCCAGTAAAAACAGATGCTTTTGATGCTCACGTGCCAACCTCACCAAAATGCATCTGATAACCAAACATTAAAGAAAAGATAGATTAACATGCACAGCCAGGCCCTTCTATACAAATCTATACAAACCACATTCATAAGTGAACATTTACATAAAGATCTTCCTGAAGAAATCCCCTTAAAGCTATGTTTTTGAAAGTAAATAGCGACCCCAGGGATATAAAGGGACCAAGTGAATAATCACACTGTCTAGAAATTGAGCAACCAAAAAAACCTAACACAGTGACAAGTCATTTCTGAATTATTATTTTTTGTTTCAAGACCCCTTACAGTTCCTTTCTACTTTTTTTAGAGAAAGGGCAGAAGCTCCTATCAGTGAGTGGTCCAATAGGGAGAGAGGGTGAAGAAGAGTTTTCACATGTATTTTCACAATGTTTCTAATTGTACTTCAGCAACTAGCTCTCAGCTGCTGGAGAGTCTCTGAAGCTGCAGAGAATAGAAGGCTGTGAGATGGCCTTTGCAAATTCATGCAGCATTGGGGCACCACAAAGGTCCGAACCCAAGGAAGGCTTTGAATGTTCATGCTGCAAGTCTAAAACTTCCTATGGAGACAGAACCGAAACCTTTAGAAGCCAAAGAAAATCTTTCCATTGACTTTAAAAAGCTTGGGACCCAATGTAAAAGAAAGTAAAGGCACATACAGATATAATGTTTCATAAGAAAAAGACAAGTGGTTTTGATAGTACAGGTTTCTTGTTCTTTAGCTGTCTGTACCTGAATTTCGCTGTCTATGCCTGAATTTTCTGCTCTGGTGTGTACCCATGCACCAGCCTCCTAGAGCCTTTATTTATGCAATGCTCCAACTGAATCAATGCAAATTTTTAAACAAATAAAATGACTGGATTTGGCTTTCAACAACAAAGATTTTTTGAAGACAACCCATCCCAGCAACCTGCTTAAGCCAGATACCTTGTCTTTGGTTCAAATAAGAAATTTAAGATTAAATAAAAAGTCCAAATTCGAATTTGACTTTCACTCTCATTTGATCATACTCAAGCCATTCAAGCTTTCTGAGCTGTGAATCAGGAAAATATTTAAGACTTCTTGCCTTACTTTCTATCCCCAGCTCTCACACAGACACTGTTATACATGTTAAAATTATTACCATTCTTCTCTATCTGCATCACAGTTGCAAAAATATCTCATATCCAGACAACTTTCTTCCAGTCCACACGCACACTGTTGAATGCCCGGAAGAGATCCTCCCCAGTAAAGATGCTTTTCATTGGCACGGCCAACCCACCAAGCAAATGGCATTCCATCTGGATGAAAGGGAAAAAGAGGGGAGAAACAAGAAAGAGAGAAAGAAAGAGAACTTGATAAGCAAATTGGATTCTCCAGAGAATGAAAAAGAGAATGGAGGTAGACATTTTAAATAATACTGAAAGAAAAGATGTGAACTACAGATGAAGTAACAAACCATAAACTCTGCCCAAGTTCCATTTTATGGAATACACGTTGAGAGACCAACAGCTCTATGGTAATCTTGTTTGGTTTGAGGAACAGATGTTTTCCCCATAGGACTCACATGCCAATCAGCCATGACAACCTGGCACATTTCAGCTGCAAAGACTTTTGACATGCAAACCCAACACCACTGTCTGCACCAGCTGTGTCCAGTGTTTTTGTGTGATGCTAGAAGGGAGATCTAATCACTGAAGGAGTCTGAAAACAATTCTGCTGCCATGACTCACACTGCACAGCTGTCTTGAACCACCCAGTATTGGCCAAGGACCTCTTGCAGAGTCTACCCATTATGAAGGAGACTAGCTCTTAGATCAGGATTTTTCACCTTAAGACCCATATACAAAGAGTAAAAATCTTTAGAAATAACACACAAACTGCTCTACTACTATGGGCTTAATACAGTTCCTCTCAAAACTAAGACCAAAATTTATATTGGTTTCTAAGGGAGCAGGACTAGGGATTTTAATGTGCTCTCAAAGGGTGAAATTTGCAAATGCAAAGCTCCATAAGATATTAAAACATCCTAGATTAAGGATTCAGGTAGAATTAAGTGGGGAAAAAGGTTTCCCTACTTGGGAATTAACTTGTCTCTGTGAAATTATTTTCTATCTACAGGAGCTCTAAGATCTATGTATTTATATAAACCAAGATAGTTTTTGTTTAAATTTCATAATCCGTTATACCTCAAGCATTAAATATTAATAGTCAGATACAATAAGAAGATTCAGCTGTAATCAAATCCACAGATTAACATTTTGCTAAGATTGACTTTGTCTTCCAGCTCAGATAACTTTTTCATTGACTTCTTAATCCTTAAATCAAGAAAAGTAATCAGTTACACATATAGGTAGATGGCAAAATTTAGCAAAATTGACATATCAAGACTTTTTGATCAAAGGAGCTTGGAAAAATAAACTGCACTGCTAATATAGAAAAATATATCAATTTATTCTTCTGCTTTACTAACATTATTAGTAGGGAGTATTCCTCATTATACAAAGCAAGAAAGTCTAAAATATGAAATGCAATCAAGGTTAACTATAGAGTGTAAGAGACTAATTAAAATGAGTTTTAGAATCACTTGGCAAAATTAATTCATATTTGTTTTCCTTCTAAGCTTAGACTGCTGAACTGTAAATTCATGAAAAAAGGAAAATAAAAATAGGAAGAGTAACTCCATTCTCATGATACCAACAATTAAGACATGATGAGTTTGACCAATACCCAGAGGTACTCATTAGAAAAACACAATTCAAGAACATCTAAGGATTCATCTTGCAAAAATGTGCACACACATTTTAGGTCTCATATTATTGTCAATATGTTTATGTTTTCTTTCTTTTCTTTTCAGCTGATTTTCTTGCAGAAGTTGATTGCTGCAGCCAGTAAAACAGGTCTATACTATATTATTGGGAAATCATTTGGTAAAGCTTGGAATAGTAATGTTAATTGAATAAAAGGGTGATTTGTCTAGGAGTTGAAATAGTTATTATACAGAAGTGCTTAATCTAATTTTTAAACTACCCATTCTGGAAAAAAATAGTTTGATAAAGATAAATCCTTCAGGCCATCAGCAAAGAATGATATTCATTAATCAAATTCAACCTGTGTCAGAGTCTTTCAGCAGAAATCATTATATACTTAAACATAACAGTGAAATAAGCAATCATTCACAGGAATTAAGCATGAGTAGTTTTCTGATGTCTTTTTCAGATCTGTTGTTATTTGGTTTATTGAGCAATACCAAGCAAACACATACACATTCAGATTTATGACATAGACTGGGGAAGTGGTAGAAGCACCACAGTTTGAGTCATTTACAACTAAATTAAATACAGTGCTAAAAAATAGAGCATTCAACATTATAAGGAACAATCTTAGATCGTCAAGGGAACAGACTATAAAAAAAACAGCGTCTTTTCAAAAATTCCATGTATTAGGCAGAGTTCTGCCACCCTTTACTCAACATGAGTAATTTTTTCTCCCTAACTAGTCCCTCAGAAATCAATTGTAGTATTAAAGAAAATTATGTCATGATTTTTCAAAACTCTTTTCCACGTGCTTAAATTTTAAACATACGAGTAATCACAGAGCTATTCAGCAAAGCTCTTAAATCTACTTTGGCAATGTCCAAAGTGTTTAGGAATTACTAAAACATGTATTTTATGTCATACACCTGTAATGCTGAAGTAATGCAGTATTTCACTAGCAACTCCAATCAATCTATTCCTGACTTCTTTCCAGAGTTTACACTGTTATACCTTGGCGGAGCTGGTGGATGCCTTGCACTGAGTTTGAGTTTGGCCAACAGGTGTTGATTAAGATTCTTTCTTCTAAGCCTGTAGATTTGTTGCAATATCTTCACTTCTGTAATCATAGTATTACCATTTTTTCAAAGCATTATCAATTCACCACCACCTCAAAATGAACTAATTTCCTTTCTGTAGTGAAGCCACAAGCTAAGTCAATAACATTAATGAAGGAGTTAACGTGGCCCCATAAACTAATGGTTACATAGGTCAGTAGAATTCCACTTTAAAATTTCTAAGCTAAAAAGTCCATTTAAAAAGAAGTGCTACCAATTCTTCTTTCTGTGCTTACATTATATATAGGTAGACATTATTTATTCAAAAAAAGGTAGTCAAAAGCCTATTGCACAAACAAAAGGATTATTTTCCATGTGTTTTTGTCTATTTAGAACTGAAAAAAAATCCACTATAATAAATTTAAGGTTGTCTTTGAAATCCATACTATGGTTCTGAAGGAGAATGTGTGTGAAAAAAATCCCAAACCAAGCAAAGCAAACAAGCCCCAAGTGACTGAACTCACCAGTAAAAGAACAGAGACCAGTTTCTTTCAAGTGATTTCTTCCTGTACTGCTCAAACTGCCTTTGGAAGTTTTAATTTTGATAACAAAATCCTCAAAAAAGGCAAAATTTTTTGGTTTCCTGCAGAGGACAATAACCTTTTCTGTGATGATGCTGTCTGGAAGCCTCTACAAACAGCTGTGATATTTACATCACTGTTTTTACCATAATTTAATATGGTATTGAATAAAAGAACTGAGCAGGCACACTGTATTTTGTATCGAACTAAGTACCGCTACTCATTCACACTGCCAGGCACAGGCTTCAGAAAGTACGGATGGCACAGGTCTTCTGAAAGGAAAGAATAAGGGGTCTCATCTTCCATTGATCATATTGATGTTTCCCTCTCCTTGTGTCCAGAGGCTGGCCCTTTGTGGTCTACTGGTTTATTAAACAGCTACTGTGTGTATGTATCTGAATAGCCAAGTAAGACTTTGGAAAGCCTGGCATATACAGTACTGAAACACATGAACAAGAACTCAGTTTTTCTCCATCCAGCAAAACACAGAGAGGAAGTTCCTTTCAGATGTCAGTTCTTCAGCAGATCTCCAGTATCTGCTCTATCAATGCACTTAACTAAACTGTTCATTGTTAGTTCTCTGTATGAAATCTGTTTCAGCAGAAGCAAGGCTAACACAGACTGTACAGTTCACACGCACAGAGGCTGAGGACTATGAAGAGAACAGCAGACACACGGAGGTTGTTTCCAGTGATCCTTAGAAGGAGATGCAGACTGAGATCAAATTCACCTGCAATGCGTATCTAGCTCTTCTAGTGACAAGAATGGCTGAACATGTATTCGATGTCCCTCTATCAGTTTACAAGAAAATGTCTGTCCTCTTAAATCTCCCTTGTACTGACAGTTCTTTCATTTTCTGTATTAGAAGGCATTGACATTGCTAGCAATACCAGTTATTTTTAAAGATTTTAGACTTGCTCATGTTTTAAATGGCAGAGTTTTTTTCAAAAATTACTTGCATAGGCACTCAGAAGCTGGAGCAGGGGGAGAAGCAGCGTATTCCAACAGCATTTAGGACTAAATTACTATATATATAAATCCAAAGCAACTTCTGTGGACTTGGTTTACCTTTATATAGACAGAAAGTCTTAGCATTGGCTTTTATGTTTTTTTACAGCATGAGTTAAACCAAAGCTATGCATTTTTAACAGTATTATATTTAAAATATTTGTCAAGATTTGTCTGCGTCATTTCTCAGGTGGTTCCAGTTATTGCAACAAACAAAAAAATCTAATGAAGGAAATTTACCAAGATAAACCGGATCCCTTGTTAAACTCCTGTGCTGTATAAACCTAAAGTCTGACCCAGTAATTACATACCCCTAACACAGGTAAGGCTTTTGGGGTACCCAGGTTACTGAAACAGGTCAAAGGTTTTTTCCACCACCACAGCAAGTCAATATATTTGTGTCTGTCTGTTGAAACACTGAAACCAGATTGCATTGAAACAACATTCTCCTGGCAGTCTTCATGTTCAGTTTTTTCTCCAAAATCAAACTGAGTTAAGCAGAACTGAATTTGTTAAATCTTACATCTATACATCTTGCTGATGAAAACGTAGATTAATTTACATCTATGATATTTTTTCTTCCAAGGGAAGATTCACATATCAAGGGACAGTGAAAACTCAGAAAAAATTGATTATAGAATTGCATAAAGCCAATTCTTTGCTACCGCACTCAAAATATCTTTTTGCACTAACCACTTCAACAATATCAAATCCTGCAGATAGGTCACCTGATACATTGAACATTATGTGAAACAAACAGTTAGCAGATTTTTATTTATATATATATGTATATCTGTATATATACACACACATGTGTATGAGGCAATCTCAACGTGAATAAATTCAGAGACCAATCCAGGGTACAAATTATGATCTCAGCTAATCCATTTTTAAAAGGCTCTTGAAAAAATAGAGAAGTGGGTAAGAGAGTGAGAACAAGGAAAAACTGTGACTTAATATTTTTTAAGAGTTTACCAAGGTCTTGTTCTCCCATGCTTGATTTTTTTTTTCCATCGCAACATTCTTCTAGCCTTTTTTATCAGAATTTTAAACATTAAATTGAAGTAAACCCAAATTCTACCCCTTTGGCCTTTTTAAATACACTTGATAAATCAAAGAAAAAGCATTTATAATAATTTTGGACAAAATTATGGGCAAATTGGAGAAATAGTCCATATTTAGTGGATAACACAAAAAAAATATATTCTAGGGGCTGTTTGTTCAGTGAAGACATCTATGGTGTTGACTCGGAATCTGTATTGGCTTAAACGACTGCTCACACCTCTGGGAGAATACACTAATAACACAAAGCGGGGTGAACTCAGGCTGTGCTGCATTAACCAGTATGTGCTACCCATTCCTTGAAGTGGATACAGAGATTTAACAGTGGAAGAAAGTTGCTCTTTGGTTTACAGGCTCTAGCAAGGGCCGCATGGCTCTGCCCCAGCCAGATGGAAGCAACAACCTCCAAGGCGGCAGGCTCTCTGCACTTCACAAACAAACCCCTGTTTTTAACTCAAGATCAGGTTATCTTGGAAAAAAAATTAATATATGTAATATGGACCAGGGAAAAAATGAGAATTCCCAATGACATGGTTCCTTTGAACATTATTCACTGAGCGAGCCACCAAGTCGTCCATTTGCTTTTGTACCATACTGCTCTGCTTCTGTATGGACAAACACCTATTTTATGCCTTGCTCTTCTCTTTTCAGTACAGCCATAATGACCACCTAACATTTCCTCCCTTTTACTCAAAATCTTCCCCATGGCAATTGTGCAGTTCAGTTTTATTGTCCCTTTGCTTTCTTAAAACTGTAACCCACATACCACTGCGCTATTTTTCAGAGATGACAAACACGACTGCATTGGAAATAACAGCTGGTCAAACACTGCAGCAAGACAGAAGCCATTCTGTACTGAGTAGCAATGGTGCCAGCCAGTGTTATTAAGATTCACATTGAATTTTATTTCAATTTCTGGTCAGATCCTGTAACCCTTATTCAAAGCAGCTATCTGAAAGTGAAGTAGTCCTGCTAATGCCAGTGGGTGTACTCCCTGGGCACATGCTACTTAGTCACAAAGTCTGTCCCTCATTTTAAAATTATTTGGTTAATTGTGGTTAGGAAAAGGGGAAAGAAAGGCAGTACTTAGCTGACATTTTCTTTCTCATTACTCAGCTTTGCTGCCAAGGTGCATTGCTTTCATACAGAGTCCCAGGCTGGAGTAATTGCTTAAAAAAGAAAAGAAAAAAACATGCAGCAGCATTTGTCTGCGTCTATTTGTCTAAAGCAGAGAAACTGCATCTCCTTCTGGAGCTTTTCATGGTGTGCTCTGTTCTTCAGAGTTAAGATATTCTCACAGATGAGAATGGGCAGAAAGAAGGTAAACGTGGACCTTTGTTTCTTCTAGACTTAACAGGAGGTTAATGAGCAGAACTGCTGAGCTGCAATGACAAAGTTGTGCCATCGCACACTAACAGAGCTTAACAGACAGATTCGAGGATGGGCATAAGGATTTCAGACCCAAACAGTTTTATATGCTGAGGAAGACTGAATCTACATCCAAGCTAAAATTTTATGCCTCACAAATGTCTCTGCTGAAGGCCAAAGAAGGCTGAAAATATTATGAGTACTTGCATTCTCCTCTGCCAGCTGAGGCTGGGTTGTTTTCTCAATAAATTTCTGGCAAAGTGACACATTTCCTGAAAGATGCAAGTGGGACTCCAGCCAGCGACAGAAACTATGTGAACAGCTGAAGGCATGCAGGTTAGGAAGAAAAAGCAACAACAACAACAAACCAACCGGAAAAAAAAAAAATGCAGAGAAGATTACAGCTTTTAGGGACAAATGACAAAACAGAGAAAATATCAGCTTTGAATCCTCAGGAGTTTTGCTGAAGATGGACTTGATATCCTACCCCGCTGAAACAAAAAATTTATCTTATTTCCTTTATCTTTCCAGCTCAGCTTCATTTCAAACCTGTCCCTCTTGCTTTTAACTCCTTTTCCTCTTCCCCGTTCCCCTTTTCCTTTCCCATTTATTCTGTTTAGCCTAATTCCTCCAGGTAAATTCAGATAAACAAGCCCTGCATTACCTTAACAGATAGGCCTATGACACTGACACATGTCCTGCCACATCCTTGCTCTGTGCTGGGACCAGAAACCCACCAGTGGCCTGGGTTTAATTGCAAGTGAACAATGACCATGGATAAGCCACAGTGGGCTCCAGCATGACCCTGCCTGGGCCAGAGGAGTCCTGCTCAGCAGATGTCTGGGCTTTTTTTCCTATGTCATAGGTATAGCCAGTAAGAATAATGGCAATAACACGATGCCATCATTTGTTGCCCTCATGCTGCTCATTTGGCTCCTATGCATTCATTCTCAACAGCTTTCACCAGTATCACCTCACCCATTTCCACTGGAAGGCCATCTCCTGTGGTGGCTCAATACAGTGCCCAGGACAAAAGTCTTTTGTTCTTAATCAGTTCTTCCACGTAAGTATAAAAATAGTTAGTGACAGTAAATAGTAGCAAGTGCTGAATTAATGGATTAATAAACAGAAGATAAATGAGATCATGTCATTTCAGTTCTTGTTAAAATGCTGTGGGCTATTGAAGGATCATATGTGATTAAAACTTGGGGTTCTCTGCATCTGCAGCAGATCAGTGCTCCTTGGTGGCTCTCTAGGGCTGAGGAACACAACAGGAGTGACATTCACAGCCACCCTGCGTGCAGCTAGTAACACAGCCCAATGTCTCAACTTCTTACTGAAGTCTTACCCACGTTATCTTACGAGCTCACTGGTTGAGGTGGCCTGATTTTAGATCACCATATACCACATGGACTGGAGGAAAGCATGGAAGAGATGAGTGAATTTCTAAGCTTCAGCAGATCATATGCTCTCCTTCAGAGCTTTCTTTTTAAAGTGTTTTACAATGGATGTGAAAGGACTATGGAGTAAGGAGGGACTGCTGAACTAATGCACCTTATAAACTACTGTAAGGTGAGAGAAGTAGTTTATCACAGCAGTTTTTGTTCTTAAATGCTATTTAAGTTTTCATAGAGGAAAGCAATTTCAGAGCCTAGAAATAACATCACAGAGGACAGAGGGGAATAGTTGAAGCATCAAAGCCTATGAATGGTGCATCAAACCATAACCAATCATTTTATCACAAGAAAACTTAGTATTCAACTATTATTCATGGAAATGTTGAAGTGAGACAACAACTTTTACAGAACTGTAAAAACTACATTACGAGTAACTGACCCAGGAAAGACTGCCAGGAAGAAACACTTTCCAGCTCATTCATTCACTATTATTTTCCAGGGATAAAAAAGACCAGATCCATCAACTGGTATAAATGCATATGGCTCCAAAACAATCGGGGTAGTCGTGCTGATTTGCACTCACTGAACATCAGGCTGTTCACAGGAGGACAAAATGGTTGAGGCTGGAGGGGACCTCTGGAGACCATTTAGTCCAGCCCCTCACTTCAAGCTGTTCTGAAACAGATCTAGGTTGTAAGTATTCCTTAAACAAAACCTGTGACTGTCACTAGGACAGGTAGAAATACCATCTGCAGGTATGCAGAAACTGAAATAAAGGCCTGAAGGATCTATTTTTAAAGGGGGTAAAAAAAAGGAAAATTAATTGTATATTTGATCCATTCACTCTTGAAAGATCCATCATGACAGCTCAAGCTCTAGGGATAGAGCATGGATGAAGAGAAACAGAGGGACCCTACCTGCAGCACTTTGCACCTCATGCACTCAATGTGGTGTAACGGTGGAGCTGTACAGCAAAGCCCCCAGCTCTGCACAGCTACCAGGCTTATATACCCTCACCTGCCTACCAACCTGAGCCCTTCATCAAGAAAGTCCTCAAAAATCCAGGTCTACAGCCTGCCCTAATGGTAGCCTGGAAGCCAGGGCATAACTCAGAATGTGTTGCTCAAGTATGGACACAAGTCAATTGGAGTAAAGTTGAGTGGAATTAATACAAGGTTTAATCCAATTCTTGCAGGAACCTGTGGAAGGTTTGCTGGATCATGTCCACAGCAAAATGTAATTTGATAGACTAGAAAAAGAAAATAAGATAAAATGGGGACATTTGGGACATTTAATAGGAGACTGGATAAGTTACAGAAAAACTTGCTGTGGAAAGCAATCTTTGCTTGGTCCTTTGGGAGAAACTACATACACTAATAACAGCTCTTCTCCCCCCTTTATTTTGAAAAGTGTCTGAGTAAAAATGGAATTACCTTACTCAACAGAACTGTTTCCTGTATATGCAGTTTTAACTACCAGCATTAATAATGAGAAAAGTATCCTTATTACTACTTTTTTCCCTCCTGCTCACATTGCACCAATACAGTCACTAGTGGCTGAAATGGACTGTCTTCTGATTTGACAACCCTCCACAAAAGACAGATTAATTTTGTTCCCATTGTACTTGTGATGGCAGCTTCTAAGAATAATAAAATATAGAGACATAGAGAATCTTTATTAGCAACATTGATTCAAGAAGCAACGAGAACACACCTTGTCTTTCAGCTCCCAGGTTAATACAGCATGGCTGACAGAGGATAACATGTATTTACACAGAGTGAATCTGATCAGAAAGTCATTGGGACAAAGTCATTTCCACAGAATGCCTTTTTGAAGTGTAATCACTAACTGGTTCCTGGTAAGTGGCTGATAATAGCTACTGAATCTCATGGCTTAGATTGATCTTAAAAGAAATCAGAAAGTATCATCAGGAAATATGCTGAATTTCTGGACTGGAATAAAAATAGAAAAACAGTCTTAATAGAACATAAATTAGAAGAGGTAATAACATTGTTAATCACTTTGAAGCTGCAATCCATAATTAAATAAATGAGGGGATTTTCTTAAAACTGATAATAGCACTCAGATATTATTGGGATGGTGCTTCTCTTTTGGAAAAAATCCTTTGGAAAATGAGATGTGAACATCTCAAGTTCCCTGTAAAATTAATTGAACAAATGAGCGTCTGGTAAGAGGGAAATCCAGTATCATTCCCCATGCAGTTTTATATAAAAAGCCAGAGTATTGTGGTTTTGTTGGTTTTTTTTAAAAAGGCAAAAAAAAGTATATTTACATTTATGCTAAACAGCTGAAAAAGTCCCTGTGCACAGCATGTAATATATTTGCTGTACTCTAAAAGACAAGCATTGTAAACAACCAAAAAATGAAACCAACACCCGGAAAAGAGTTTAGAGAATAATCCAGGCACATTTCCGAGTCTTATACTAATTATGAGCCAACAAGGCAGCTTGGACAAGCAGAGTAAAAACCATGCTCTCAGCCTCTCCTCCTACACTTCTGTCGCATCCCTACTGGATCAAAATCTCACAGGGCCAATTGAACTGGATTGTTTATTTTTTGCTCCCAAAACATGTTAGTCAGCAAAAGACAACACTCAGTTGTACTTACTATGATCATAACAGCACCCATCTGGACATCCAGCATAGCAGTGGAGAAAGTCCAGTTTTGAACACTCCATCAAAAAAAAAAAATCAACTCATTGAACTGCATCCCAGTATCTCCGAGAGGCTACAAGCGTTTCTGCAACTCATTATACTTCTTTATAGTCCGATGTGTTACAACATATTACAGAGCAATGGTAAATAAATAACTGCTGATTTGACACTGCTTTCAACTGCTGAGCAATTCTGCTTTCCTCAATGTTACAATTAATGTCAGCAGTTAATGCCTTAAGTGTTGGAATTGGAAACTCGACTACAATAAACAAATGCAGTCAAGTTTCAACTTAAGGATATACCCAAACTGCAGCATGGCGTTGGTTCAGCTGTCCCCGTCTCAGGCTGCAATTACAGTTCTGCTGGTCAGAGCAGCAGGGGCATCATTTGTCATCCTAAGGAAGGCTGGAGTGCTGTGAAATTGGGCACTTTGGAAAAATGCAGCTGTAGCAGAACATATGTATAGGCAAGACCATGAAATGAACTGGCTCCAAGCCAGCATGTAAGGAGAAAAACAAGAGAATATAAATGAAAAAATTCATAGAATACTCAGAAGATGCTCCTATTGATAAATCCTGACCAGCTTTAAAGGTCAGGATGACAACAATCCGTCTTCTCTGTGGAACAGCTTAATCAATTTGCAGCTCTTTTTTCTTCACCCAGTTAGCAATGAGTTTACATCTTTCAAATAGATTTTCTATTTAGTTTTTGCTATTTAATTGGTCTCAGGTTCCTCTATATCTCTCTATACAACTGTAGTGAACAGAAGGATATATACATGGGTGTGTATATACATTCATGCACAGGCTGTACTGAATAGAATATGAACTGCTCAGCTATGCTCCGTAGCTCTACTGTCGCTAACAGAGACTATTATTCAGGGCAAGAGACAGTTTTCTGCTCCTGGAGCAGAAGGAAGAACTCAGCTGTAGCTTTACCACTGCAGTGAATACTGGAATGGCCAGAGGCTGCAGAATAACGACAACCACGCAACCATAAGAAGCCACCAGTCCTTCCTCTTTTTCCAAACGCTGAACAGAACCGCGTGGAGACACAGAATCCTTCCCTAACCACAGGCGTGCACACACACACTGCAGAGTGGGGCTGGGCACTTCAGCGGCTCTGGGAATTGTATCACCATATACCCAGTATCAAAGAGTCAGCTGCAAAGCTTAACAGTTTTCAGAGACAGCACCTCCTGCCCTCTGGGTAAGATCAGGGCATCTTATCCCAATCCAGCAGAAGATGACCTGGCCTTATTCACTGATTTCTTGGCAGTACTGGAGCACAACTCTTGATTCTTGAGTGAACTCCAGCTGTTGCATCACTTGTGAGGGTCACATAGGCTACATGAGCATAGCAAATACTTTTTTTTCATTTTCTTTCTTCCCATGGAATATACAGTCAACAAGGTTACAGCCCTTATTTTCAGAGTAATTAATCTTGTGTTCATTTCATCTAATTTCCAGCACTTAACTGAGATGACTATATCTATGTGCCTTCTGTATTTAATAGCGAGAGAAAGAATCACCATCGGAGCCACTCAGTCAACCTATAAGCTTCACGAAGTAAGAATCAAAATCTTTACTCACAACATAACTTTCTACCTTAGCATTTTCACCACAGCTGATTAAAAGACAACCCTTCTTGCGGGCTGCATCAAGGCTGTGAATCAAAATCCCACAAGACTATTACATACATCACCATCTTTCCTTCCAACAGTAAGGTTCCTTTAACTGAATGTACCTTCCTCAAGACAAGTATAACCTACTACAAATCCTGTCTACTACTGGTTTGGAGAGATGCAGACATCTCTCTCATGTAGTGGTGCTTGGGTGGAAACAATACAAATGAGGCAGGTGAGTCTCTAAGACTGGTGTAGGATTTTGGCAAGGTATACATTAATATATATGTTGTTAGAGTTCTCCAACAGTTATGCAAAAAGTAACTGGGCTCAATCACCTCCATTTAACTGTCTACATCATTTGTCTGCTTTCTTTTCAAGACATGGAGCCCCAGGGGGACAGGGGTCAGAGGAAATGAAGTAATGGACAAGATCAGACCCAAGACTCGTATTTTAAAGCCAGTCCTAGATCGGACAAAATGGGAATCCTTGAGGGGCAAACTACTTTTAAAAATATATGAGAGCTCCTCCCTCTAATTTCTTCTCTCTATACATATGCCTGCATGCATATGTACACCTGCATAATGGAAGCTTTTTCACTCAGATTTTCATTAAGAACTTAATAAATATGTTACACATTTATGGCTGTAATACACTCCTAAGGATTATGCTTTTTCTCACATCTGAAGAGCAGCACAAATGCAAAGGGGAACATTACCCTCATGTATGCTTCATTACAGAACAGACTGCAGAAACAATCAGCAATATGCAAACTCTTGTAAAGAAAAGTGACAACTTTCCCCTCCTTTCCTCATCTCAGTATTGCTTTTTTTTCTCCCCTCACCCTCAGACAAAAGACATTTGTCTATGTTGACACTGTGCTGTGTATTTTCTTCCACTTACATGCAACTAGTCAAGATAAGGTGCAGATGCCCAGAGATTCAGGCAAGATGTGGCTGTATTAAGCTGTAAATTCAGAGATACAGAAGACTGATGTGTGTAAGGGAAGCAACCTCCTAACATAGGAAGAAATGCCTTTGTCTGAATTTGGGTTTCTTTTCTCTTCCACATTGTAAGTAAAGGTTCTAACCATAAAGCTTTTTTTTTAAATAAAATACATAAATGACTCCCAAACAGCTGGCCTACTTAACACTACTATGTAAACATCTGTTCACATTCATGCATGTAAATAAGTACATCAGCTAGCAAGTCTCTTAGGCTCAGATTAGTCTTTATCAAGTCCTCCCAGAAACCACTGGGGGTGGAGGCCAATGACTATGTGAAGGGGAAAGAAAGGGAATTCTTGAGCTTTTGCTTTTTGAGAATTGATCCTTGGAGAAAAGATGGATGATAGAGAATACCAAAAAACTCAACGCTCATGCTTTCTATTTTTCAGTATGTTTGCTTTAATGGAAGTTTTCTTTCCTGTCTCTTTGTGGCAGTTTCCTACTTCATCACATATTTTAGCAGCTTGTTATATAAATGGATATTGTGTCAAATTTTTATTCCCCTTTATTCAAACCATCTTTTGAAAGTGCCAGGGATCCCAGGCCTGCTCCTGATGAACTAAATGGGATTCTTGACATTGACGTGAATAGAAACAAGACTAGGCCGGCTGTATGCCTCATTAGATACGCGATTCTATAGTACCCTCTAAAATTCTGCTGAACTCTCCCTTTCAAGCAAATAAAGCAGGTAAACTCAAAGGCCATGAAAAGTCACTATTACATTTTGACACTTAAACTGAGGTACCTGATGAATTAGCCATCTTCTTGCCAGGCATCTTAGAAAACTGCAGCCCCCGAGGGATTTTCCCCTGGCCGTTACCACTTATTGCAAAGTCAAAGACAGAAAGCTAAGGTTATTGTTTTGCCTGTGGAATCAAAATATGCTGAGAGAGCATGTTATTCCCCAGACTTACAGGTTTATTGCATTTCTAATTCACACCTAAGGTCACCATATGTCAAGTGAGTATGCATTCTGCTACCATGGCTACTGTCATAATTTTAAGTCTAATGTTAAATAGTCCTAGACTGGAACAATACTGTCTTAGAAACAGCGCAATTTAGTGCTTATAGCAGAAGACTGTTCTTCTGATTAAAGATGGAAAATTAAATGTTCTGGTTCTGCTTTTAGGTTTGTCAGACTCCAAAATCAGTTACTCAGTCGCCCTGGACCTTCATTTTCACACCAGAAAGCCAAAGAACTAAAAGCCCTGAATAAACAAAATAAACAAAGCTAGTACAGCAACAACTGTGTCTTCTCTATTGAGAAAGTTTAATAAATGAATCACTTTGATCAAATTTCATTCAGCCTTTAAAACTACAAGGTGAGGTTTGAAATCAGTTCCTTGTGGCCTGATACAATTATGCCACGGTGACAATGCTTCCCTCTGCATAATGCATTAATGTGAATTTGACCACACAATTGCCATTTCTTGTCATTTAAGTAGTCTTACAGTTAAGCAGCCATAATTGTCCTTTGGGTGTTATCTTAAATACATTAAAAAAGAAATTGAATGCTTTCACCACATTATAGCTGGGACACTTTTTCAAAGCTAATTTCTAGGTCTGTGAATTATTCATAATACACTTCAAACAGGCTCTTCTGGATAAGGTAATTGACCTTGTCTGCATGAAGCACCTACTACCTTGCCTTGGGATAATTAAATCTACGATGTGGTCCATTATTTAAAGGTAATGTCCTTTCATTAGGTTAGGCAATATATTATCACTCAACTAGTCACCTAATTCTGCATTTAGCACATTCAAGTTTTCACTGTTTTGTCATGGGTTACACTCATCACAGCAATATCTCACATTAAGTAGCATGGTATAACAGTAAGACAGCATTCTCTTGATAAATGGAAGCAGGACTTTGAGGACTAAAATATCAAGATTTACCTCTGTATTTGCAATATCAGTTGGCTGTGCTTTTTCTTTCTAGGTGAAAGCAATAAAGTGTGTCTATTCAGTAAAAACTAGTGTCAGGTCAAAACTCAGGTACAACTGATGTACCAGGCGGCAGTAGATACACAGATTCACATACTGTTCAGTGGAAACAATTATGTACTGTCGTAAGGTAAGCTAAAATACATGTATTGAATTCCATGATTTAAACTAGCTCAGGTACTTCTACAGAGTTTTATTTTACTGTGTTGAGAAACCTTTGGTCGGCCTGCCATCCAAGGATGCAATTAACAATGCTGGCTGTTACCCAGGCTAGCTCTGAAGCATTTCATCCTTCTCTGTAACAGACTACTAGGACTCAATTCCCCACTACATATTCCCTCAAAAGATGTTGCTCAGTGAAAACCAAAGTAACTGATTTTTTTTTTTGCATATGGATGGAGTGAAAACTTCTGAGAGAAAGCTAAACAGTTGAGCACCCAACTCTCTCCTGTGCTCCAAGTATTTGAACCACCTTAGCAGAATAAAGCAGCTCTGAATCTATTTTAGTCAGCCACTGACAAAGTCCTCCTGCATGGGTAAACTCTTGAGTGGCACAGTGATCTGGAGAAGCTCCTGCATCAATCCCTTTCCTGGCTCTGAAAAATGGTCAGAGATGGTATTCTAATTTATATTGCACCACTCCAGTAACCAGGCTTAAAGATGCTTCTCCAACCCCTGCCCCCGACTTCAGTTGTGCAGGGTACACCTGTCTATTCTATTACAGAAACACAGTATTGGCTTTTAAAAATCTATCAGTGCTGAAGTGTTTAGACACTGATTGCAAATACTGCATTAACAAGCTATAGATTAACTTGTTAGCTTCTCTACATACCTGAATCTTTACAATGTTTCTGTGTTTTGTGGTTTGTTTCACACTAAACTGGAATTTAATGAAGATGCAATAACTAAGGAGTTAAATCACCATCTTACTTTCCTAAATCAGTATAAATATACTGAATCCAATGGAACTGATCCTGCATATCTTTTAGCTTTGTATTTTTTTAGTTGAATCATTCAATACTGTAGCTTCTCTCAAGCTGTCCATTAATAGAATGTTATGATTATATTAGCTATTCAAAGCTTTTTAATCATGTTATATAAACACATGAATTGTTTATCTTGATTAGATATTGTGTGAGTCTTCACTTAAAATTATGAAGCACTGTTTTAGAGCAGAAATAAAGACAAGGGCATTAAAAAGACTTCAAGGTGTTAGACTGAATATTTACTCTGAAGACCTTTGGCTGAATTCCTATTTCCATGAATATTCAGGAATGATCTGTTCATGCCTCAAGAACATTTCTGCAAACACAAAAATCTCAGTATTGTGGTCAAGAATAATACAAAAATAGGATTATGAAAATTATCAAAGTGAGATTGAAATTAAATTTCAGTAGGGTAGGAAAGAAATAGCTGCCAATTATCATTTTCCATCAGCTAAAACAAACTAGCCAAGGAGAGAATCGTTCTAAGCAAGATTACCTGCAACTGGCCTGTCTGCTAAATCATATTTCTTAACGGTCGACTGCCTTCCATTGTGTAACCACAGTTGTGTACTATACATTGATAGCTCCTGTCACTATAATACGATTATGTTTACCCATTAGTTTCTGCTTTTGTGCCACAACCCAGCAACTGCAATATTACAGTGGTTCTAATGGTCTGTTTCACTTTGTTCATTTACCTATTAATTTTGGCAATGGTGTATTTCATGGAACATAAATTTCATCCTCTGAAAACCTGACAACCTGTAGTACAATATGGTCAGACAGATTCTGGAGCTTTGTACGAAGTAAAATGAATTGTCCAGGGTGGCATTTTGGAAAGAACATACCTCCCTCTGGAGGCATCGGTTGTATCTAAGGTGATTACTTCAGCAGTAATAGGATATAATTATTCACTCAATAAAATTCTGCCTGTATTAAGTAGGTACTTCTAATGTTCTGCAGATTGACTGGTGTCCCTAGCATGTCTCACAGAGGCAGTAAACAAAATGCAACACAATCTCTTTGTCTGGATCCAGAACATAAATATGCACTGGGAAGGAAGTGACCTAGAAAACCAGCACTGTTTTGAACCTGGAGGCTCTGGGAAACAGGACCCCAAAACAGAACCTGAAAAATGCTAATTGCCAGGACAACCTTCCCCAATTCAGCAATAGATATTAAAATGGCAAAACAAATGGACCAAACTAAGTTTTCACAGCCAGAGAAGCCAAAGGGAGCTGAAACAGAGCCCACTTCAGGAGAAGACAACTTGTCCAAGAATCCCACCCTCTGCTGTTATGTTAGCATTCAGTCATGAAGATCTTTCTCTGAGGAACAGCCCCTAAATTTCTGCCACACACCAAAACAGTTTCATCTGGGTAAAATCTGAGAGCTTGAAATCACAGTGACAATGGGAGGTATACAAACGCTAATGTACAGAAAGCCTTTAGCTCAATGGGGAAAAGAGTAACCAACACTAACTTGTCTTGCACCAGGCCTGACAATGATCCATCTATCCCAAGAAGTCAATTACAGTCAACCTTCGCTCTTCTTTTCCTCCTAACCTATCAGCACATATCTACATAAATATGCAAACACATACTTTCCCCAAAACAGAGCACTCTATCTATATCAATAGATAATTTTATGGACTGTACAGACCATTTGAATCAGCAGCTAAAAGAAAAATTAGTATTTAAAAGAAACATATCATGTAATTGATGTTACTTTTTCTTCAGAACCACTTTTCAGATCTCTGCTTATTTTTTAAAAC
>VYZV01013888.1:3001-21798 GCA_013401275.1 Pandion haliaetus | reverse complement strand
CTCTTGATGTTGCTTTGAGTCCCGGACAGCTCAGGCAGGAATACACCCCTTGGCTAAACCAGTCCCCATTAAAGTCTGAGCCTTCCTCCCATCAAAGGGGCTTGGAACAAATTCAGGTTAAAAAACTTTTTCATTTTTGTTCTCCATCTTTCTGGCCCAGCAGATATGAAAAAAGCTTCTCTAAAGAAAGTTTGGAAAAGGTTGGTTTTTTTCAGGTCACCACATCTTTCTAGCTACTTGTCAAGTCTCAGTCATATCCAATCCTCCCAAAATCAGTCTGGGTTTGGGGGAGGCAAATAATTCTCAATTGCTTTTAGATGCTTCTTGGGACGGGAAGAAGTACACAACTTTTTTTCCACAAAGGTCTGGAGATGTTTTCTCCAAGCATGCTTGCTTACCCTCTAAGTTTTGTGGTTTTTTACAAAAGAGAATAACAGACACTTAGAAGAGCTGCTTTTATGCTCCCCTTAACATCAGATGGTTCACATAAGCAAAACATTGAACTAAATACTCTTAGGGAAGACTCTTGTTCTGTTGCTGTTTGAACACCAAACACAAAGTAATCTGAAAATACAGCCTTCAGCTGATCCTCTGTTTCTTTTCCCCTGTCTCTGCCTTCACACTTTCAAAAATAGAAAATACGTTTCCCATAGGCTATCTTCACACTGTAATGGGGGGTAAAATTCCTGGACTTAAGATTTACAAGCAATGAATCTGAGTCAAACCCAGTCTATACAGTGTAAAAACTTGATGCCTTTTTCCATAGGCTTACATTTTCTTTTCTCCTAATTACACTATATAATTAAATTATGCCATTGTTCATTTTGTGTACAGCCTCTTAACACCTCTGTCTTCCTGGATAGGTCAGACCAATTAAAGCAAAATCAAAGCATATGGGCTCTGTCCCATTCACTTGCTCCATCCCACCTGATTTTCAGCAAGTGCCTTGCTCTGCACATACTTTTTTCCCAGATCTAAAATAGGAGTCAAATGAATCCAAAACACACATCAAACTGAGAGATTACAGCCCTCAATGCTTTGCTATCCTCAAAGGTAATATGAATAGAAATGTAAATTACTATTGCTTCACTCATGTGGCATCTTGGTAGAAGAGGTCAGCTGAGAACTCTTCCACTGCTATGATTTACATCTTCTATTCTCCAGAATCAGTAAACATCACTCTCTGCACTGGACCAAAGTTGACAGAGAAATTAGTTTAATGTCAATAAGACAGTTTGAGTCTAATGGAGCCCAAGATGCTCAAAGTAGGACAGCCGAATGAAGCAGACAAATGGAAGTGTGATGAGAACACACTCCCCGCTGTGGCTCTAATGAGGGAAAAGGCACACTTTTCTGCTCAGGCAGCAGTACTGCTTTCTTTCTTCAATGGTGGACAGGTTGCTGTCATAGCTAATGACCCATTAATATAACAAGCCATGGATTAGCTATTTGTTTCTAACTGCCATTATTTATTTTTAACAATATGCTGAGTCCTGCAAATTAAAAAAGACTATCACTGCTTGTGATTAAGGGAATGCTGGCTGGGACAGTCTGAAAAAAATTGTGTAATTCTTTCCTTCTTCAAATTTTGTGTATGAGTAGCTTATACGACTGGGTCTCTCAGAGAGATCATTAGGACATGTTTGGTTTTGGCACACATGTGTCTCATAAAACTATCCATTTTCAAACTCCTATTTGGACTGCAGAATTCCCTGAACTCAAGGTTTCTTCATTACTGAGTTATAAGCACTTATACCATCCCATAGGTTTCACAGGTTGAGCAAAAAAGATGTTCTCAATTTTACTCCAAACCACAGATTCTTTGGAAACAGAAGTCCCAACCTAACAGATTAGAGAGGTTAAACAAACATCTTGCAGCATCAGTTCACAGCACTGACTTCCTTACAGCACCACTGATAACAGTTCACTCCATGACTTCCAGATTCCAGGCTCAAAATCTGTTGTCTAGGTTTACATTTCATTTACCTGTCCTATGTGTCTTCATTAATACCCCTGGAATAAGCTTCCTGTATATTGGAAGAGGTACTTTCCTTGTCAGTAAAACACAGTAGATCTATTCAGCTTGGACTGACAAATTTTTTTTCTAGGTAAACAGTAAAAGGTCTCTTAAAAAAAATAAATAATAGAAGTGTAATTCCAGAATTGCTCTTTAGATTTTAAAAAAAATTAAGAAATCGTTAAAGGGACTGTCGTGGTTTAAGCCCAGCCAGCAACTAAGCACCACGCAGCTGCTCACTCACTCCCCCCACCCCCAGTGGGATGGGGGAGAAAATCAGGAAAAGAACTAAAACTCATGGGTTGAGATAAGAATGGTTTAATAGAACAGAAAAGAAGAAACTAATAATGATAATGACAACACTAATAAAATGACAACAGTAATAATAAAAGCATTAGACTATACAAGTGACGAACATTGCAATTGCTCACCACCCGCCAATCAACGCACAGTTAGTCCCCGAGCGGCGATCCCCCTGCCCCCACTCCCCCCAGTTCATATCCTAGACATGACGTCACATATCATGGAATATCCCTTTGGCCAGTTTGGGTCAGCTGCCCTGGCTGTGTCCCCTCCCAACTTCTTGTGCTCCTCCAGCCTTCTTGCTGGCTGGGCACCAGAAGCTGAAAAAGCCTTGACTTTAGACTAAACATTACTTAGCAACAACTGAAAACATCAGTGTGTTATTAACATTCTTCTCATACCTAACTCAAAAACATAGCACTATACCAGCTACTAGGAAGACAATTAACTCTATCCCAGCTGAAACCAGGACGAGGAAAAAAACCTACAACAAAAACCCATTAGAAATATCCAATGACAGCAAAAGTATGAAGGACATATTCCACAGAAGCAAACAGGAGTTACCCATACCAGCTCTTTCCTCACTACTCTATCAGTCCCCACTTCAAGAAGTGTTTTTAAAATCACCTGACATATGGTGTCTAAAGCAAACACAGATGATGGTGCTCCAGTGTTCACTGGAGTAGTCCCAGGACACTCATGCCCTTTTGGTGTCACTCCAGAAGTATGCCAGGTAGCATTAAGCCTGTCTTCTCCTGCAGCAGGGTTCAAGGAGGGAGCATGTTTTCCTCCCACTGGGTTAGAAACCACCCAATGTATGACTGAGCGACAATTTCTTCCCATGCCTTTCCTATCACTTGGCTTTCTGGCTGCATTGTGATCTCAGAGAAGTACAATGAGACTAGAGCAGAAGTAATGCAAGCAGCTGCCATTCCTCTTTGGCAGCTATAGCACACTTTATCTCACTGCCAGTCAGGAGGAATCATATACGGCTAAGGAAGCAAAGGGTCAGAAATTGGGATAATGATATTTCCATTACTCACAGATGCATGCATGCTAGATGCCAAGCTACCTCCCCCATGCAGCAGGTTTTTTATTCCGCTTAGACCATCTACATTTTAATCAGCTGCACACTACTGACAATATAGCATCTTTAAAAATGGCCTGTAAATCTCTCCCTACAAATAAGGGGGCATGTTGCATTACTACGGCGAACTCTGTTCAAAAGTGCCTCAATATAGCAGAAGTTATCTAAAATTGTGCTTATGAGCACGGCCACTTTGGAAGGGAGAGATAAGGCATGGTGGTGGAAACACATATGGCAAGTCAATCATTCTCAAGAAAGGCCTCCTAATTACCCAAGAATAATTACAACATACAATCTACAACTGCCACCTATCCACCACTCCCTTTAAAATAAACCACTTTTTGAGGGCAGACTGCCCTGTTCTATATTATTTTGTGCAATGACAAATAGTCTCCTGGTAATGCAATAACAATTTAAAGTACCTGGTATGATAAAATGGGAATTATATTTGAAAGGCAAAAAAAAAAATAGTGAGAAAAACCCCAGTGGTAAATGACTGTTTGTTATGGGTCATTTTATATCACCTCATGGTACATCTATGTAAAAACTTCATCAGAACCAATGTTTCACACTTGTTTCTCCATAAAGATTTAGACTGCTCTAAAAAGTGGTGTCCCCATTATGTGAAACTTCGGTGCAAACCACACCTCAAACACTGTGGGTCACTTCTGGTGAAAAAAATACTAGAGCTAGTGAAGGTTCAGCAAGGGCATCTAAAAGTACTGGATAAGCGCAGAACTGTGATTCACCACATCCTGCAATACCAGAACTCAGTGCACTGAGTAAAATATTAGTTTAAAACACAGGAAAAAAAAAGTAGTTCTGTACGCAGCAAGTAGGGAACTCCTGGAACTTGCTTGCCTAGGAGGCTGCAAAGGCAGACAATATAATAAAGTTCAAAAAGTGATTAGACAAATTTATGAACACCAGCTCCATAGTGGATATTAAAAGGGATTGGCATAAACTCTAATGCTCTTAATAGAGCAACTGTGGGTGATGGGAACATATTGAGGGATATGCTAAAGATATCCATACTTGTGTACTCACCCTAAGCTGCATCTCTCCAGCACCCACTATTAGAGGCAGGACCCTGCAGGACGTTTCTTAGCATCTTATGCTCTGACATCACTGGAGGTCTCATCTTGAACTAAAGAGGGAGCCTGCACAGCTGAAGAGTTCTAGCAACATAGAGTACATATAAAACACCACTGAACTGTCTCAGCAGCAGAATTAAGTCTAACTTAAAGTCTCAATGCAGAAATTAGGACACAGTCCCTGCTGTGAGGTAGCACTACATCTTTCCCTCCAATAATAGAGGATACAAAATGCAAATGCAGTGGTTCACAGGTGAGGGCAAACAGCTGTCTGGCACAAGAGGTCACAGAGTTGGAGATGGCACAAGGTACAGTTCGGCATAGAGATACAGGTCTAGCTGGGAGGCAGAGGGGAGAAGAGGAGGTGGAAACCTGGGTGCAGTCACATAATACTGGGACTTGACAGATCTTAGAAGGGACAGGCAGAAAGTTCAGGGAAGAGGTGCGTAGTTTAGGATGGATGTTTGAAATCAAAGCTTGAGGTGACATGGTGTGGGCATTCTACTGGAAAGAGAAAAATAAGGAAGAAGGCAGGAAAAAAACCACCACCTAAAGACATTCCTATTTCTTTGATTTTGCTCTAGGACTGATCTTCTCTCAGTCCCTGCCTACAGAAATGTGCTATGAACTTGACAGACTGTCAGCCAAGTATTGTAAAGCAAGCTATCCTGCCACTGATACAGCCGTCACTGTGTTAAGTCCTTGATATAGTGGATGTGAGGCAGCTTCCCAAGTGTTAAGCCTTTGAGTACACCCACTGTTACTAGAAAACTGAGCAAATTCAGAGCTGAGGGTTTGTTCAGTTAATAAAGTGTTTTCATACCTTCAAACATCTTGTATGTTAACAGTTTAATTAGACAGGCATGTGCACATATGCACTTAATCTTGTACACATACCCTTTTCCTAGGTATTACCTGAGATGCTTCAGAAAGTAAGGAAATCTGAGCCCCAGGGGCCTACATTTCTTTTCAGATTCCCAGAATACAGACAGCACATTCAGAAGTAGCCCAAGGTTCCTGCCCACTCCCCTCCTCTCTTGCTAGCTTGTCTTGGTCTTTGCTTCTAAGGATGAGGCCGTGGTAAAGTCTGCAATCTTTTACCAAGAGCGTGGATGACTTCCCTAATTAACGGCAATTGTCACATTTGCTCCAGTTCTGTATGTGTCTCTCCAACAGGCATGGAGAATTCACAAGAGACTTGCAATTACTGGTCATAAATTATAAGTTTCATTTGTTAGCATCATGAGAAAGCCAGCTATTCCTTTAATGAACAGACATCTATTCTGATGTTCACAAACCTCCTGAAAATCTATCTGATGGCAGAGATGTAAAAAAATGCAGTTCAGGCCAATTTAATTTTAGTTTTCAAAGACATGCTTGCAGCTAAGTCATAGTATGACAGTGAGAACTGATAAGGCTGTTCCAGACAGCAGGAGGTGGAGATGAGTAAACTCCTTTGCCAACTGCCAGATTGCACGTCTGACACACTGCAGATGTAAAGCCAAGTAACTCAATGGGGAGACTACACCGAATCACACCCGCTGGGGATATGCCTATGTCTTCAGGACAAGAGGTAGTAGGAAGACAGGAAAGACAAATTCCTTGATATAAACTGGAACAATTTTATGCAAGCCAGGAGTCTCCCTTGGTTTCTCTCTGAGGCAACCCGGAGCGCCATACTTGTCCCTTTGCCCAGGCACATGATAGTTTTTTTCTTTTTTTCCCCATGTCAAAGCTGTGAAAGCCAAAATTGCTACATACCAAGATGCATCTTTGCTGGAGAGTAACATTATGAATGCAAAAGAGAAATCTTTTTATTGCTTCTCTGCGAAATATGATAGAGTTTAGATCCTGAAGACAAGGATTTGGGGTTTTGGTGCTACCAGCTGAGATATCCTAATCATGCGTTCCATCTCCTTGGAAAAAGAATAACAAAGCCCAAAATGAAAGGAAGCTCCGAAATGGATAAGATTCCTCGCAGGAAGGGGAGCTTTCTTATCTCTGTCAAGATCAGATATACCTCTGGGAGATGCCCTTCCAGCAAGCATTCACCACGGGGCTCAGTCCATGGGCGAGTGTTGATATTCAGCAGGCTGGATTAGGTCATGTAATGTTTCCTGCTGGCCTACAAATGCAGCATTGTCATCAACATCTGTGCATTGTATACTGACTTCTGAAGGAAGATCTGAAGTGTGGTTCATTAACCACAATTACACATTATGATGCCCTGGCAACACAGAGATAGTGTAGTGTTTCAGGCATCCAAAAGCCTAGGCTGAATCAAGAAACAAAGCCCAAGAATTTTGATTTTTGTTCTGTTGCTCTGGCCCCAAATCAAACTCCCTCTGGTCACTTCTGGGCATAAACAACACAGGCGAGACCCTTCTGCAGTGAGTCTGGCAAAACGCCCTAGGGTTATTCACACTTGTAGCTCATCTTCATTTTAGGAATGGAAATTCCTTAAATCTTAGAAGTCTTCAAGATACCTACAGTATTCAGCACTACTGGGTCTCTAGGCTATTCTATAACATAGCAGCAATTCACCTCAAAATGAGTATCAATTCATAGAACTATTTAAGGCTTTGGGGAAAAAAAATGCCTATCTTTTAAAACCACTGAATACTCAGCTAAGAACAAATTGTTACCCATATCTTGTCATTTCAGGAACTCAAATGATTTATTTTTAGGCATGTTTCACATCTTGCCAAACTTACAGCCTTAGGCTATTAAGAAATTTCAGGATGAAAAATTGAAAGTGTAATTAAAAAACATACAAAAAGATGAAAAAAGAGGAAAAAATGATGGTGTCTGCCACATGCACAGCACTGGACTTATTTCTTTTCTGATTTATCAGCTGGAGCTGTACTAAAGAGTTATGAGTTGTGCAATTCTTGTGTGGTCAACTGTCAGGACCACAGTGGCACTGCAGCAGCTGCAAGAGCACAAGCTGGGCTGCTGGACACGGTCCCTGTGTCCTCTCCCTTGAGGAGTCAGAGTCACAGCTTTGGTCCTGGACAAGTGGAGAAGGAGCTGCTGGTCAGAATCATCTTAGTCAGTCTGTCCGTTGGTAGATAGCTTTAGCCCTGAAGCAGGATATTTATATATTGTCAATTTACAAGATTATCACTACTTTCTTTTTTAAAAAAAAAAAAAAAACCAAAAAAACAAAGGAGGAAAGGTTTTGGATCCTTAAGAAGTGTCTGTAGCTTTACAGAGGTACCACATACTAGAGGTATCTCAAAATGAACTCATAGTGTACCTTTCTGCGCACGCATGACCAAGTACCTCACAGAAATGTGTAAAATTAAACACATGCCGACCTGCTCTAATATTGTGGCCTTCATCCTTAAAAAAATATTTTGGAAATAATCACTGTGTGATTATATCTTTATAACATGTCAAGGGTGGTGTGGGATACAGAAGCCAGCAACACTGGAATTATTTGTAAGACATTAGTTCCACTTCTTTAAGAGCAGTTATGCCTGCATTTTGTTTTCCCTCTGTGTTCTAGCCTGGATGCTGATACTAAAATTTCATTCTTTAAAAAATGATTAGCAATACAAGCAGTTCTTGGCTGGTAAATTCTGATGATAATAAAGGACATAATTCACAGGTTTTAAAAATAAACTGACTACAAGGCATCTGATTACTGGACATACAAACATTCAGTGTTACAGTAACTTTGCTGGAACCAGGCAGGTTTTTGATACACCTCATTAGGCAATGTGTTTTTAATACAATAGGAACTCCCATTACAAGCTCCCCTTAAGGCTTTCCGTGGGATTTCTTCTAACCTACTAACAAATCTAAGAGTTGCTAATAATCAAAGAATCACCAGGACCATACAGACATTACAAGTAACAAGATGAGACCTTGAAGACATTCAGAAGCCTGCCCTTAATGTCATTCATCTCTCTCGACAAGCAAGTGTAACATCCCAACCCCAAGAGAGAGTAAAGTGGAAGGCAGCCATCCTGAGTGGCCAGTGGCAATTTGGTACTGCAGAGTGACACAAACTGATCAGACCCTTTGCTTTCTTGTTGCTGCTACATTAAGTCAGGGCAAAAAACCTTATTCCTTCTATCACAAGGGGAAAATTCATTTTGCCCCACAAACTGTACTACCAAGAGCCTTAAACATCATATTCAGGGCTGTGGGTCTCAGAAGAGGGTACACTCCTCCTCTGCAGAAACATCATAGGTCTGGAGCAATCTGGATGCTTCATATCTTTATAATACAGTTAAAAACTGTAAATTAATAAGCATCCACTTACCATCAGCTAAATACAGCTTTTCTGGTTTCTAAGTAGTACTTTCCATTGTAGAAGCTTTCATAGCCTTTGTACGCATGGACTTACAGGGTGGAAACTCCCCTGCAGAGCTCTGACCCTCTTGCACCAGAGGACAGGCACTGCAAGTGGTATCCAAGAAGGTTGTGGTGGGTTGACCCTGGCTGGACACCAGGTGCCCACCAAAGCTGCTCTACCACTCCCCTCCTCATCTGGACAGGGGAGAGAAAATAATACAGAAGGCTCAAGAGTCAAGATAAGGACAGGGAGAGATCAGTCAGCAATTACCATCATGGGCAAAACAGACTCAACTTGGGGAAATTAATTTATTATCAGAGTAAGATAATGAGAAATAAAACCTAAATCCTAAAACACCTTCCCCTCTACCCCTCCCTTCTTCCGAGGCTTAACTTTACTCCTGAGGTTCTCTGCCTCCTCCTCCCAAGCGGTGCTGGGGAATGTGGAATGGGGTTTGCAGTCAATTTGTCACACGTTGTTTCTGCTGCTTCATCCTCCTCAGGGGGAGGACTCCTCACACTCTTCCCCTGCTCCAGCGTGGGGTTCCTCCCACAGGAGACAGTTCTCCACAAACTTCTCCAGCGTGGTTCCTTCCCACGGGCTGCAGTTCTTCACGAACTGCTCCAGCATGGGTCCCTTCCACAGGGTGCAGTTCTTCACAAACAGACTGTTCCAACGTGGGTCCCCTGTGGGGTCACAAGTCCTGCCAGGGAACCTGCTACAGCATGGGGTCCTCCATGGGCTGCAGGTGGATACCTGCTCCACTGTGGACCTCCATGGGCTGCAGGGGGCAGCCTGCCTCACCATGGTCTTCCCCACTGGCTGCAGAGGAATCTCTGCTCTGGTGCCTGGAGCACCTACTCCCCCTCCCCCTCCTTCTTCACTAACCTGGGTGTCTGCAGGGTTTTTTCTCTTACATACTCTCACTTCTCTCTCCAGCTTCAATTGCACAGTTTTGGGTTTTTTTTTCCCTTTCTTAAATCTGTTATCCCAGAGGTGCCACCACTGTCACTGATGGACTCCGCATTGGCTCTGTCAGACATAGGACAAGCTTCTAGCAGCTTCTCACAGAAGCCACCCCATAGCCCCCCCCCACTACCAAAACCTTGCCACACAAACCCAAAAGGCTTTTCACTCTATTCTGTATTGCTACTATGTTTTTTTTTTTCTCCTCAGTTGTATTGCATCCTCTATCTGCTGTATAATCAATAACAGTTAACAAGGGAAGATTTGGGATCATGGCACTTACTCGGGGTATTCAGGAGACGTGACTTTTTGCAGTGGTAGGCTGCCTCCTGTTCGCAGTACTCTGCACTGTTTATCATGGCTTCAAGCTGTTCTGCACTGCTGTTGTAGTTAAAGGACATGGTGTATGGCTTCTCTGGATCAGCTCCTTGGACTCTGGTTAGCCCTGTGTTGTTGTGCTGCACTGCAGTCCAGATCTTATCTTCTGTTAAATGAAAAAGGATTGAACGGAAGTTAACAGCAAAAAAAATTGCAACAAGCAGGGAACAAGAAAACAATTGAAATCTAACAGTTTACTGCATTGGAGAGAGCATCAGCAGGACTCTGGGCTCCAAAATGGTCACTCTGTCATGAAGACCTATTACAGGTCAGTGTAGCCCGCAGAGGTAACTTCTCCCTCAACCAGCTCAAGCAAACACTACAGAGCCTGCTGAGCAACAGAGATACTACAAGCTTCCCAAGAACCATGGGACATCTTTAGCACCATTTATTTCCAGGTATCTGAAGAAAATGAGATATCTTTTAGGTGGCTTTGTCCCTGAAAGAAAAGACATAATAATATGGCTTGTGGGGGTAACACTCATCTCTTGCAAGCATAGCTGTACCTGAGCACAGCCCACGCTGTTATAACAACAAATGGTGGCGAAGAACTGTGGCTGATGAGTTTGCATAAACTCACCACAAACAGAAACCACAAACTTTTGCCAGAAAGCTAAAACTGAGAGTGTGTTCCTACCACGCAGTTGGAACTCAGATCACTCATTTTACTCAGTTCTCATATTTTTCTACATATAAGTTGAGTGATGCCCTTCTTGGATGATCATACAGAACAACATATGACTCAGCATCTGTAGTTAACTGTAAACGTTGATGATTTCTCATGCTGGGGAGCCCATTCTCAAATCTTTTATTGCATTTACTGGCAGACCAAGGGACTTCGTAGGCAACAGAAAGCAGAACCTAAGCTTAAGCACAACCTGCCCCATAACAACCCAGCTCATGACTGGCATTGGGGCTGGCATGATAAGGACTGTGCAGGGTATTGTGCTACAGTGTTGACTGTGATTAAAACCACTGGGGCAAGTTTTACAAGCAATAAATTTGTAATATTTCTTCTGATTTTAATTTAACTTTTGTGTATCACACATTGCAGCAGTGTTTCTTTGAGTTCCAACTCAAAGTATCCACAAGTAGCATCCTGAACTCAGTAAGAACCACAGAATTACAGATCTACGAACAAACTCTTTCTATCTACCATCACAGAAATTATGACAGTGTTGTGAGCGAATGTATGGTTTGCTGAGTGTAAACTGTCCTTACAGTTAATGCCATACATTACTGGGAGAGTAATTTCTCCATAACTTGCAGCTAGGTCTTGGAACAGACCTCTTTAAATAGTCTCCAGGTGGTTGTTGTTACTTGCCTGTCATCGGAATGCTTCCATAATGACAATCCATTAAATCATCCGAGTGTCTTTGCACAGATAGTCCATTTAGGAATTTTATACACCTATTAGAGTTCTGCTGAAGTAATTTGTGGGATATTTATAGCTCAACGAAAAATACTTCAACTGTAATGCATTGCAGTGGCCACAAAACTACTGGGCTCATTATGCCAGTGTATTAGGGAATAACTGGAAGGCTCATGCTCTGCAAGAACGCAGACCAGGTTATCTGGTAAAACTATCTGAACACTTAAATGCACAGTGCTTAAGATCAGTTTAGAAATGATCCAGTTCAGCGTTATCCAGGGTTTCCCTGTTGAATCATGAATAACAAAATAGAAAACTCTTCTCTGGATCTTGCCCCTTCCTCTGTAACTGTCCATAGGTTTCTGCAAGTGAGATTGAAATCTTCCTTTCATCAAAAGATTAAAATTTACTTCCTTAAATTTTTGCCCTGTCAGTATCTTGTATCCTCCCTAGGCAAGCAGGGTCTTTGATAAAGGGGGAATTTACTGGATGTGACTCCTAATAACATTATGGAGCATGTGCAGGGCTCAGTCCTGTGAATCCTCATTAAAGAGTTTGCCTTTTACTCTGGGTCAGCTCACCAGATTGGCTGTTAAGTCTGTTCTTGTTATCTTGCCCATTGCTATCTCACCAGAACCAGCTGGGAAACAGCTTCCCTGCTAAGCTAATTGCTTCTAATTGCAATGTTCTCTGTGCATATATTGCTTCCAACACAATATAATTCAATGACTTCATAACACACATCCTGTACATCAGAAAGTAGTGACTCTTATCAGCCAGAGTCTCTGTTTTTTCTTTTGTTCTCTCAAGGATTGACATGAGTAGAGGGGATTTTTCAGAAGCAGTTGAGGGTGAGCTAACTTTCCTCTCACTGAAGTTGGTAGAAGTGTAACCCCTGCCTTCACTGAAAAAATCTACTAAAAAGACAAACATCAAGTTGCTGATACTGTAAGCGAGATGTAAAACCAAGAGATCATGGAACAAACTGGTTGCTGAAATTCCAGTTGGGCAGTTATAAGCTCCTCCCCACTGAGAGTTAGTAACATAATTTGGAGAAATTGCAATAAAATCAACGCTCACAATAGTGGCTACAGTGCTGCTCAGGAAGTACAACAGCCTAACGCTAGAGTTTCAGAGTGGTTAACACTTCTGTGCGTTCCAGGCTGTGTACTTGTACATCAGGAAAGGTGCTGTGTGGGTACCTGAAAAGCCAAAAGCATCAAGATCTAGTAATTTAGAAGCAATGAAGGTTTACTATGAAAAACCTTTTTAAAGTAGCATAGCATAAAAGAGTCTTCCCAAGAAGCACTGGAAATGTAATTAATTGACACGTTTGAAATAAGGTTGGACAAGACATCAGCAAACATACTGTTAGTGACAAGCTCTCATTAACAAGTGTGTTGGACAGACAATGCGACAGGTCTTCCTCTTATTTTCCTCTGTGATTGTCCATTAATTTTCAGTGCTCTTGTTATCAATACAGCTGCACTCAGCTGTCCCTCCGAGATCTGAACTTTGACATTCAAGAACTGCTTTTCTCCACAGGACCTTTTAGAAATAAGAAGCTAACTGCAGATTTCCATCCTCTAGTTTGCAAAGGGAAAGGAAAAACAAATCAAGTTTCTTTCTGTACCCAAAGTAACTGTGATTTAGCAAGTACATTGTAACAGAGAGTTAAAGTAGTAGTGGAAGGGAAGAATTCCAGAGTTACATTTCAGACATTTCCTAGTCTACACGTCTGATCTGTTACGCTTATTGCTTTTACAGATCAGATCTGTGTTTTGCTGGTCACTTCAAAGATTCCCTGTTATGCTCCATCTCTGAAGTAAAGGTAACCATCAGTACAGCTTCTCTAAAAATATATACCTTTGGCTCACTGATCTAGTGAAAGGAAAGTCACAGCCACCAGCAATCATAGCTCTGGGATGGAAAAACCTACCATCATTCAAAAGTTTGTTTCTTTTCCCTATGCACAATTGGTGTAGAAAGAGCACAGAGAAACACATCTGCTACTTTTTGTATTTTTAACCAAAAAAACCCCAAACCAACCAATGAAAGAGGCTTTAAAAACTTGGAGTCTGAAAGGAAGTCTTCAGATTAGAAGGGCAGCCCAACACAACGCAGATACAAGACAAAAGAGCTGGCGACAACAATGTTAGAGGAGGAAGAGAGATGTATTCAACCATCTCAGCCACAGTTCTTCCCACTTCCCAGGGAAAGAATAAGTACTTCCATTTTAGAAAGGAGGACATGGAGCATAGAGGGGCTAGGTAACATGCACAGTCACACACAACCTGCTAGAAGAAGCGGGGGATTACATTCACATCACAGTAAAAAACAGAACAAGTTTCTTCTTTCAAAAGGCCACCCCTCTGTTTACATGCAGCAAATGAGCCTGAAAATTATTTAAACTTGAGTTTGCTTTATATAGAGTGGGAGAGCTGACATTGCTCCCTCCTGCAGCTCAGCTGACTGAGGGAGAAGTAACTAAGAGCTGGAGGGCAGTAAATTCTCAAACCATTCCAAGACAACAGCAAGACTATGTGCACCTGTTTCTGTAGATCAGAAAACCACACAAAAATAATCCCAGGCTTTCTTCTGAAGACCCTGACCATTCAGGTCAACTCTTGGGCTTTATTGAAGCACCCTTTTCTCCACCTCAAACCTGGCAGCATTTAGAAAAAGATCATACTATTTTCTCAAATTCACATGCACAAGTCAAGCTAGGGCTGCTCCCAGAATACAGCTGCCTGTCTCAGAATGAGGTCAAGGTCAATCATTATACCCTTACAGCTCAAACAGTGTGTACTCTGAAGCCTACTGACAACAATCTGGGAGCTTGCATTTCAGGCATGCTTCAGGACCTATGTAAAAAACAGCTGCAATCTGGACACACACACAGATCGCTACAGCTAGAAAGCAGTGCAACAGCTGTCTGCAACTAAGCTCCATGACTTGCATATTCCTTTGCATACCTCTGCATAGATTATGCCTATGGCTTTTGAAAATGGGGCTTCAAATACTGTTCTTAATTCACAATACAAGGATTGTTTTAAAAAAAGAAAATCTTTATTCTTTTTGGGTTTGTTTTCATTATATTTTTAGGCAGTGACACTGTGATCATAGATACAAATTAAGCTGAGTGCCACTAGCTCCTTCTAGCCATTTCCATATCTGGAAACTGTTAAACTAGGCAGATAAGGCTCTTTTTTGCTTTATGTCAACAAATAAGTTATCATTATCTTTTTATGACTGTCCATGCTGTATGTTTTTTTCCTGTTTACTGAATTTAATGAGCTCTCCCTGCACTTGTGAATTTGCAATGAGAATGAAAAAGCTGTTCTCCAGGCAAAGGTCACTGTTTATTTTTACCTTCCATTATTCCACTTTATTATTTTATTACTTTCTCAGCGTGTTAAAATTTCAAACCATACACAAGCTAAAAGTCATTCAAAACCCAGTAGGAGAGTGCAGCCACATCTTTTACTGTATAACCTGGAATAGTTAAATTCATCCTTGAAAAACAGATTTCCTAAATGCTTGTTAAATTGTTCCATAATTCAAAGGTGACAATGCTTTAATTTCAGGGTAATGCTACAGCTTTATGACTTTGCAGTTTATTTAATGGTTCAATTTACTAGGATATTACGCTGCCTGTATTTGGTCCTAGGAGATGTTTTTACAGCATGGGACTGCAATGCATTGAGCACATTTTTGACCCTCAGTTTAGCCTCACCCATAGTTCTATCATCATGCTGGAAGCCTCCAAGTTGCTTTTGACGACACACAAATTAAATTGTGGGAAATTAGAACAGCTGAAAAACTGGTTTTCAATGAGTTTTGTATTGTCTAATTCTCATTTTTATTCCTCAACTTGAAAAATCTCTGTGGAGCACATTTCACCCATACAAACTGCATCACTCCTTTGTGATTTAGGAGGTTTGTCACAAAACAAGATTATTCAGACTGATTAAATTGCCAACAAGTCAAACATACGGTAAATGCTACATGAAAGAGAGAAAAATTGCTCTGAGAGCTCATATGATGCATTTGTTTCATAGTGCTCTACATTGAACACCAAATATTGTCCTGAAAGCTGTACTTGTAACTAGAGGAATAGCTACACAAAAGACAGACACTCCTCCTTGAACACTGTACTGTTTTAAGCTGCAGTGGCAGTTTAACCCAGCTGCTTCAACATAAATCCCTCAAAGAATATGAAAAGACAATTTCTAATCGCAAACAGCTTTAATTCACTGACTCCAAGGAGATCTTTTCTGAGTCTCCTATGAAACCCACTTTTTTTTTTTTCCTATCTACTGTTTTATTTTTTCTGCTGGCAGACTCAGCAATATGTGCTTTCACAGCTTGTTTTGTGCTCATCAGCCTCCTCCTAGTTTCTGATTCAGCCACTTCCAGCCAATGCAGAAGCACCGCAATGCATTTCCATGGAAACAATTCTGGGCAGGTTCCCGTCCCCCCTGGTCCTGAATGTAGTCCACTCTCCAATGGTGCTGGCAGACTGCACCTGCCAGTGTGCATTCCTCAGGGATGCCCACGCCTGGAACTGTTCCCCATCCATAAACCCTTCCTGGCAGTCAGTAGCCAGTACCAGAAAAGCACCACATCCCCAGCTCCACAGACATGCTGCTCCAGCCCCTGCAGAGAGGGAAGAGCTAGGTTCCCAGCTCTCTTACAGCCCAGGCATGAAGTTTGCTCTTTCTGAGCCCATGGTTTGAGATGTCTCTGTCAGCAGAATGACTATGCCAGGTGGCTCGGATGGATGAGAATGAGGTACCTCTTCTGTGACCCTTTGCAGCCTTATCCCCCACACGTTGTGCTGAAGCTCAGAGATGACAAACTGTTATCCTGCCAGCCTACTTCCTGATGATCCTCCATTTCCATATTTCCTCTAATACAGGGTATCTACAACAAGCAGTGAGAAATATTCCTCTCCAAAAATTGAAGAGGCAGTTGCTCAACTACTTCCTAGTGCAAAATGGACTCTTCTCCACTGTGCTCAAACTCGTTGTGCTTGTGACAACACCGCAGTCCTCTCTGACTCAATCTCCTTCATCTCAGGTGGGTTTTGAGAGACTCAACATAATCACTTTTCTGCTGTTTCATATGCCTTGTGATGGCTCAGACATCTGCATGAGCCTGACAGACAAGAAGTGGAGGTCACAAGAGATCTGCTATTCTTCTGATGCTGCATCAGGAGGCTGGGCAGTACATCTGCAGTTTTCCAACATGGCACTAGCCACCCATGTCTGGGGCAAATGAATCAACCCCTTGTAGCTGTGACAGCTGGAGTGACTTTTAGAGAGCCACAGCTTACCTCTAACTCCTGAGCACTGCAAATGTGGCAGGAGAGTGATTAAGTTGCAGTAACACTTGGTTAAAAGATAAAGGAAAGGTTGGTAAAAAAGGTAGAGGAAAATACCTACTGTTACGTTCTTCTGTACTAAAATTTCCTTGGGGCCCTCCTGCAAGTGTGACAGTGCAGAAAGCCTGCAGGACTTCTGCTGCGATGCTCATCAGAAACACAAAACTTTTGCTGAAAACCGCAGCTGTTGACAGCGCAATGCTTTTGACATAATATAAGCACTAAAGGTTTCTCATTTTATAGAGTTCTGGAATACTTAATGAAAAATCAAACCAGAAATGTATAAATTGTCAGAACTACAGTATGCCAAAAGACCTGTAGTGTTTGAGGGTATAAACCATAAATCTTTAAGGGCTGTCTTTAATCTAAACAGTAGTAAATAGTTCGTAAAGGATTCCCATTCGTTGTTTTCTCCAGTGATAGTCAATCACAATTACAGACAGTAAGCTGCAAGGTACACTCATAAAGAAAACCAAAGCAAACCAAAACAGAAAAAGGCAAACAACAAACAAACAAAAAAGGCACTCCCAAAAATTTCCTTAAGAAGTTCAAAGCTGTAAATCTTTATCTAGCTCATTCTGAGAATCTCAAGGCATTTCATAATTTAAGTTCTTGTCCCACAATTACGTACTTGCAGGTAATAAAACCAGAATTAAGGGCATGACCTCCTCCGCCTCCTCCTTCTCCTCCTTGTTATTGCCTCAGCCTAACTGGTGGCAGCCCTCCTTTCCACATGAGAGCCTGCCAAGTCGACAGGAAATGTAACAAGGGTTGAATCACATAGTGACTTCTGTATCAATGTAATTCCTATACAAAGTAAAAGGAGATGGTGTCTTATGGAAAATGGATTTATCAATTATATAAGCAGATGAACTGAGATTCTTGTGTGGAAACACACGGAAGGTGGATGCTGTGGACAGTAATATCACCAGTTCCACGATTATTTTGGGAACATCAGTGGGGATCCCTACTGCAAGGACTGAGGCCCAGCCAGCTCTGCTTTGTTACTCCAGTCTGCTCCTTGTTCACAGCAAAGTGAATAAAGTTGAACTGCTACAGTAATTTCCTCAAATAGCTGATCAAATATCATACTGTAAGTAGAACTATTCAGACACTTAAAGTATTTAGACAATTCAGCTACAAACACAACTTGTATCCTCCAGAATTCAACCCTCCTTACATGCCATGGAATAAGTACTATATGGAAGAATAAAATCTTGATCACTGTTAGCTGAATGAAAAGAAAAGGCTAGAGGCAATTTATAAAAAATTGCAAGTATAACTTGGGCAACCTCCTTCACATCTTCTTAGAATCCCTTACTTTGTCTGAGATTTAAATACAGTTTCTATACAGTTTTCTGAGATAGAGAAAATAAAGCTTTACTTTTCTTGCATCAGAAAAATAGGCAATATTTGCATTTTGAGAGGAGACTGCAAAACAGAGATGATCTGCAACAAGGAGAGATATATTTTTGTTCATTAGTGATATTTTCATTAGTCATTTCAAAAACAGACCTTGGACTAGCTGGAAGACCTGGGATAAGGACTCATCTTTCCCCAGTCTGCAGCCCTGAAGGAAAAAAAGGGGGGGAAAAAAAAAGGGCAAACTATTTGAGGACTGGACAAATATCTGGCTAAGATAAAATTAATCATTGATCTAGTCATGGCAGTTTCTAAGCATTATTGATTTGAAAGCCCAGGGTCTGCATACAGTAAAACAGTATCAGTAAAAAAGTAGAGTGACAGAATGACTCAAGTGTATTGTAAGCAAACCTTTCAGACATCAGGGGTAAAATTTACTCCAGAGAAGATGAGGAAAGGTCATTACAAATACTTTCCATACGGGGCAGCAAAACAAGTACATGGATGTAGATGGCACATCTATAGA
>VYZV01013887.1:0-29072 GCA_013401275.1 Pandion haliaetus | reverse complement strand
AGCAGGGAACGAGTGAGGAATCTTCCCCCTGAGGAAAGGAGCGGCAGAGAGACGATGTGTGGTGAGCTGACCCAATCCCCCATCCCCTGTTCCCCTGTACCGCCGGGGGGAGGAGGTAGAAAGCACCGGGAATGGAGCTGAGCCGGGAAGGCGGGAGGGGTGGGGAGAGGTGTTCTGATGTTTGGTTTCCCTTCCCAATACCCTTGTGTTTTGTTTTTTATTTGATTTGTAGTAAATTAAATTGATTTTGTTTCTCCCCAAGTTGAGCCTGTCTTTTGCCCGTGACCATAAGTGGGGAGTGATCCCTCCCAATCCTTGTCTCGACCCACGAGCCTGCCTTTGGATTTTCTCCTCATCCCAACGTGGCCAGGGGAGGGGGTGGGGAGTGAGCGAGCGGCTTCGTGGTGCTTTGTTACTGGCTGGGCTGAAACCGAAACTACGACATTAGCCAATATTTTTAACTACATGATAAATAAGTCCCGAAAATTTCAAAAGAGAGAACAATGGAGTGTTGGAAAAGTATTTATTTCTTCTAATTAAATGATACCGTTGCAGGCTTGAGCTAAAGATAAGTCTCAGTGAAGATGCATGAAAGTGGGGCATACTAATCAGTCTATAAATGAAAAGAAGAAATATGTGGAAGTAGTATCAAGGAGATATTTATCTTTTTTTAAGTGACAGGTCAATTACCCTCTTTTCTGCAAAAACTGTTTGTATTTTTTCTGTTAATGAAGACCAAGCTCTCAAAATGGCAAGTAAATGGGTTTTGAAAGTGTCAAATATGTTTTGCTTTATTTGTCAAAGGTACAAATATTCTGCCTGAGAATCACAAAATCATGAAGTCAGAGTTTTCCACAAGAAATAAATATATAGGCAATTTATCAGTTCCCACAGGAAATTCGTCATAATATTACTTGTAATTTTTCTTATGTACAGTTAATAATCATGTATATTAAAACATTTACTTTATAATTCATGAGATTTGGACACTAAAGAAGTTCTGAAATTGGACATACAATTTTAGAAGCTCATAAATGTATATACATGACTAGAAAGCCATAACTAGCAACATGTCTATCCAGCTAAGAAATGTGCTCCTTTTGTGTTTTTATAATCATGCATTGAAACGAGATCAGCCAACTACTGGTAGCTGTTGGAAAATGAGATATATACACACACACACTTGAATATTAGAAATGATGGCCAATGTGCCGTGTTGACTAGTGGTCTGATTCAATGCCTCTTAAAACCAATAGAATGAGCCAGACTCTAAAAAAAAGGTTCAAACTGGTTCTTTAATGTTTTGGGGAAAAAAAAAAAATAACAAAAGGGAAAAAGCAGGTTGTGGAGTATTATTATGACAAGCCAGTCAAATTACAAGGTAAGGATGACATTAAATTGTCTCCTAAAACTCATCTCATGTACACAGTGGCATATAAACAGGCTTGAACATACTGAAGGTTTATTTGTGATTTAAAGTAGTTCTTCTCCCTATGTACTAAGCAGAAAAATTAACAAAGGTTTTAGAGATTTCCCAAGAAAACAAGCCAGTCTTCTTATACCTCCATCCCAAAATACTGCAATTCTGGTGAGATTTTTAATGAGGCTTTTTTAGTATATTAAATGTTATAAGATACAACTTTAAAAAGCCATTTCACAATGAAATGAGATCTGTTTATTTTTTCTCCTAAAAAAAGAATGTCCAGACTATCACATTTCCAAATCAGTATTTCCCAGGAGAAAAATATGCTGCCAGAAAATTTCTCAAAAGCCCAACTAGAATGCACCCTTTAAAAATACTGTTCAACAAGCTTTTAGGTTTTGTTCTCAGATGAGGTATTTCAGCTATTTCAGAAACAAAACCAACTTGAAAGTGTATCTTCTCCATTTATGTATTATTTTTAGCTTATTTATGGATCTAATCTCCAGACTAACTGAAGGTGTCTGTCAACAAGGAGTAAAGATTTCTGTGCCCAGAGTTTCTGTCAACACAGAGAGGAAGAAGTCTGTGCTACCTCTGTCACCTGCTTCCTACCTGCAACCTGAGGCACTTCAGTCACTTTAGCTATCAACAGGGCAACAAGATGTGCAGGGTAAGCTCACCGAACCTGGAAGTAGCCACAATAAAGTCTTCACATACGGATAAGTGCTTAGATTCCATCTGTTTTTAATTTTGCTTGTAAGAATAAACAGGCACTTAACATTATTATTAATGTCTTTTTAAAATCAAATGTGAAATTTGCTCTGAATATACACTAATAATTTTATCATTTTCTTTTCCTGGTTAATGCATGTATTCACACCTGTCACAAAAAAACGCAATTAACCATGCAACAATAGACACCTTATGAGCAGCTGAGTCTCAAGAGAGAAAAGAAGCTTTTTTTTTTTTCTTTTGCAATTGTTTCTGAAAAGTAACAAGTGCAGATTCCCCTATTGTGTTTCCCCTCTAGCACATATCCTTTTCATTTTTCTGTGGCTTTTACATAAGATATACTCTTCAACACAGAGCTCTGTTCACAGCACGTAAAGCATGCTTAACCAGGGTAAAAGTCAGCAAGATGACCCTATGGCATGTTCTAGAAACCAAGCCAAAGAAGTATACATTTGAAAAACAATAGGAGGCAGCAGCTATGCAACTTTAGCAGGCAGTCCCTACTCATGCTACTCTCCACGTTGTTCCTGTGTGATTTTTATTGCTCTTGAATTCTATCTTTGTTGATTCCTGATTGTATGTCAATATAGACATACCACCTGGAACAACTTTGAGGCTGCACACAGGAACAGCTCTAAACAGGCAGGTTTTTTCAGGTAAGGTTGAAACCTCTTCAAGGCAATGCCTTTGAATCCTTGGCTCTACTGAAATTCTTATTAAGAGTCCACTGAGCTGCTCACTAGAGCCAGGACTTCAACCAGCCACCATGAGCTTCTAAAACGCTATACCTGATAGATGATTTAAACAGTAACACATCTTCTCCAGAGCTTTCTGCTGTTATTTCATGCTCAGTTTAAGCTTGCATGCACAGAATCATTGCTGAAAGGAGGGTCCTGCAACTCCTATATTATCTGTACATCGCTGTCCTTAGAGAACCGGTTCAAGCAGGCATGCAGCTGAATGATAAACTAGGCTGAGGAAATGCACCAGCTGAAAACTGACCCAGGAGAGGGTGGGAGTTTCGAGGAAGGTGCCTGTTTCTGCCAGTAGAGGGAAGGGTTTACTCTGCAATGGGAAATAAATGGCACCATATCATCAGGTTTTAAGACTGCAGTATTGTTTCCTACCTCAAAATGTTTCTTCTACATTCTACTCCTCCCTTGGCTTCATGATCCAACAGGTCCCTCCTCCAGTGTTTCTGTCTGTAGAAATTACAATTAAGAAAACCTGTACAGAAATAATCAATTTCTGAGCTTGTATTTCTCAGCAACTCACTGTTCTCAGAGTTTTTCATTCTTTTGACTCTTTTCCTGATGAGGTACAATACTAGAGCATGCAGAAAAATAAACTATTTTGTATGTTGCAAAAATGTTCAAGCTAAAACTAGGACCATGTAAAGGTCTTAGAAAAATCCTATGAGGCACCAAAACATGTTTTGAGCAGTCTGACACTAGGTTCATGCACCCAGCATGCTGGAAGACTTCGGTTCCAGTCGCTCTTCTAAATTAGGCAAAGCATGAAGCTGGACCTGCACTTCATGCAAGTCAGGTAGGTGCCATCAGCCTCTGCTCACGGCTGCCTCGGGAAAGGATGTGCCTTGCAGGTTTTTTTCAGTGTTCCGTACTAGGGAACTTTTGATGAAACTAATATATTGCCACAAAAGCTTTTCACTTTAAATGGATCTTTGCATTCTAATGAAAAGCCACTCAGTCAGGAAAAAAAAAGAAATACCACCTTGTTCTAAAAAAACAGGAGATGCTGTTTATTGCTCAGGCTTCAGAAAGCCTGGCTTGTATGGAGGGTATAAAAAATGAACTCCCAGAGTGTTTTCATATTTCACAGGGAAAGAGAAGTTTATTCCTCACAGTAGCAGCATCCTCTGCTCCATTTTGGCTGGAGCCAAGGGGCGGGGGCATGGAAAGCAGGTGGAGAAGACAGACAAGAAAAGAACTCTTCTTATTCTGGTTTTGAAACAGATATAGGAAACTAGTGAGGGACCAGCTCATCAGGAAGAAAGATTTCCACCCACACTGCTCCACACAGGTCAGCTCAGTGAGCGCACAGCATAGCTGTGTGATGGAAAATAACACAGCCTCACAACAGCCAGGGCTCATGCTGGAAAAGAGAGAAAGGGATTGAAGAGGAATTGCAAAGTATGTGAGGAAGGTGGATGATGCTCAAGGCTGCTGTCTCCTGAGAGAGGTTCTATCACAGCCACTCCACCTAACCCTAGCAGGAGTCACAGGCAATAAGCTAGCACAGGGAGAACTGACACTATCACACTAGGGCTTTGGAGGATTTGAGTCTTGCCACTGTTGGACTTTGCCATGATGTTCGTAGCCATTTTGGCTAATGCCTTCTTCAGAAGCGTTTCATAAGGCCCTTGGGAAGGATATCCTCTGTAGGCTCTGGGGTTCTTGTAAGTCCATGGTGCAGTCTAGCTCATGGGTGCTTTTCCTGAATGCCTAAATCAGTGATATCATCACATTCACCGTTCAGAGGAAGTACTTCATGTTTTCCTGAGGCTCTGAAATTAAGTATCTTGACAGCTAACCAGCATCTGCAGACTGTTATTTCTGAAGGAGTGCCAGAGAATGAGGGATCATACGGTTGAATTTTTGAGGATTAGTTAGAGGGGAAAAAAAAAAAGAATAACACAAACAACCTTCAAATCAACAGTCTGACTAATGCACAAGTCATTAGTCATTATTCATATTAAAAATAATTGCTTAAAAAAAAACCCCAATTCTGTGGAATTTTAGTACTATATGTATACAAGTTTTCTGTACAAACTAGAAATCACATATTCTTATGCCTTATAAATTATTGACTATTGACCAAAAAGCAGACATAATACATTACCTGTCTATATACTTCAACCATTATTTTACATCTTTTGTTCAAATTTAGAACTTGTGTATAGATTTACTCTTCTACTAATGCATCCTAATATCACTACCAATTCCTCAGAAAAGACAGCTTGGAGACTTCTGCAAACAGCTGGCTAAGTTAAATCTTAGCGGTTCTAACCTCAAAGCTTAATTGATTACAGTGAAGATTAAAGCAGACATATTTCAACTCCAAGATTTATTGGTTACTGTACCAAAGATAGCTTTCTATCACACTAAGGTCAATAAAGACTTTCTACACTAAAAAACATCAAGGAAATACAATATAATTGTATTTCGAAGTTAGATGAATATCAGCAAAGAAAGGACTGTGAATCTGTGTAGCTAGCAGAAAATATAAGTTCAAAAATTGAACAATGAATTGAAAGCACTACAGAAAAATTATTCTAGATCTATAAATTTCTTCAGATTTAGAGCAAGCATGATGCACACAGATGGGTGAGTAATAGCATAACAGAATTTAAATTACTTTGTTGTTCAGTTACTGCTTAAAATAGTATCCATTTAAATAATAAAGAATATAATAATTTGGCACATTATAAATAATTGTGAAGGCTTTTAGAAACCAGTGGAATGTTTAGAAGCTTTATGCTGCCTGAACCTTACTATAATGCTTTTGTAACGAAGAAGTAACCTTAATCAGCTGAGAAAATTCTTTCAGGAAAAAACCTACCTGAAAGCAGTTTTGCAGAAGCAGATTATTAACCTATTTCTTTGCCAGACTCTCAGAGGCTCACAGTGCCTTCATCTGCTTCTTGGGTCTTTGCAGCAAGTGACTGTTTGCAAAAAATGTCTGTGTAAAATTTAAGAATTGTTGTCTGTGTTTTGAATACATCAGTGTGCATGTGTAAAAAACAGGGTCAGGTTGGATTTTTGCCAGCGCAGGAAAAACAGAGGATGAAAAAAACCCTTAAGTGCCCATCTGACTGAAAACACATTAGGATGACAACATGGATGAAGTTTAAAGAGTCAGGTTGTCTGAAATCACACACACAAAAGCCAGTCCTTTAAAGCAAAGGCAGGGTGAAAGACTGACACAATCTCAGAGAAAAGACCCCAGAAGATGACAGTGGTTTCAGAAAAGAGCAGCCATGGCTATAAGCATGGGTGGAAGTCCCTAATCCAGAATAGTCATCCCAGGACAGGAAGATTTTGTCCAAAGAACATTTGAGGGATGAGAAAACAGGCTCCAAAAATTGTTCGCAAATCTGTTTATAGTGTTTCATGCATCTTCCTATTTCTCTTGAACTAATTAATGCAAAGAACAGGTTTTGGGTTTTTTTTTTTTTCCTTTTTTTTTTCTTTTTTTCTGATGTCTGCATTATTTCAATTACTAGATGGCCTGTAAGAGACAAATTGCTAGCACCCAAGGAAGTATGCAGTCTGTGGGACCAAAAGTCATCCGAGGAGTTTGTACCGGGTCAGAAGTCTATGCCAAAAGTGTGCAGGAGAAGCTATGAGAAATGGAAGAGTTTCACACAGGGAAAAATCTGAAATCAAAGAGGTCTAGTGGGCTGGGGTCTAAAAACTGCACATTACTAAGTGTTCAGCTTACATTCAATGTTTCATTGTAATTAGAGATGGTGGCACGATTAAGTCAAGTCCAAGAATGACAGCACTAAGACCAAGTGTTTCTGGTGTGAGCTATTGATAGCTCACTGAAGTAAGCACCGTGATTTACATCAGGTCATTGCCTGGCTTTGGATAGCTTTGAGAACACAGATGTCATTGTAGGAAGGAACATGGAAATATTATTCTACTCAGAGAAATCTGGAGTTTACACTGGGATTATGTGTTTGGTGATCTCCTCGGTGCAGCTATGCATGTAGGAGAACAGCTGTTAACTTTTGAGACATTACTGCTCCCACAAGCCAAATACGGTGAGACAAATCCTTCAGGCATCACAGAAAATGATGAGATTAGGTGCAACTACTACAGAGACTTTTTGTCTGAGGTTACCACTGGCAGCTATTTTTACCTTTGTCAGAGATTTAAGTTCAAATCCATGATATTTAAGGGTAAATTCTTAAAATTCATACATCTTTTTCACCTGTCCTTTTTGGTTTTTGGTTTTTTTAGAGACTTTGAGTATGTGAAACTTCCTTTTACTATTTTCCCACTAATGATTGTTCTTTCATAGCTATTGCCTACCTGTAGTACAAAAACAAAGGCTAGCAACTCTGATTAGAGTTCTTATAGTCCCAGAATTCCCATAAAACAAATCCAGTCCCTGTCCAAAGGCATTGTAAGTTGAGTGAATGATAACAACAATCTAAATATAAACTAAGGCTTCTATAATTGCTAATGTTTTCTACATTAGAATTACACGAGCAAATACTTCTTTGTAGGTAGTTTTGAACTGAACTCTCTCATAGGACTGTGTCTATCAGGAAACTGAACAGCTCAGAAGATGTGAATGATTCAGATGCATCATCAGGAACAAGATCCCAATGCATTTACTCATATTTCACTGCCTCCTACATAATTAATTAAATTTATTTGCTGTACTCTCAATGCACTTCTCCATTAGTACCAAAAGAACTGAAACCTGAAAATCACTGCTCTGTGCTATCTAGTGGTACATCTAAGTACCCATGGATTTAGAAATACATTATGACAGGAGAATATACAAAGAGACATGTTGTGGTGAGATTTATTTCACCTAGGTGTTACCGCTCACTTTTTTATACCAGCTATCGTGGCTCCTTCTTTAGTCAATGAGTATCTTCTAGGAGAGGAAGAAATGCCCTCTGGCATTGATTGTATATTGGTTTTGGATCCATTAAGTCCCTCTAATTTCCGTTGGCTAAGCATGCTGGATGTAAGTCACACTAGGCACAGAGCCTTTGGTAAAATTTAGTTCATTGGAGTCCAGGCCCAAAGGCTTTAAATTATTAGATTCATTCTTAGGGACCAGAAATAGTGTGGCTCAGGTAAACAAATCTCTCTGTGTTCCTGGAATTGAAGGCAAGAAGATTTCATTTTCTTTTAGACAGTTTAGTTGCTATTACTGTCACAAACTCTGTTCATTATCAAATATTCCCATGGGACTTCAAAGACTGGGCCTTTGTTCATGTGGCACACGCTGCTCAACACAGCAAATTAACCTGGGAGCTCGCTATTCTCCATTTCTTTAGGCTACATGGCAACTGAAAGTCTTACAGGGAGCTGAGGGTCCTGAATGAAAAATTATTTCTGAGTTTAAAATAGGTGTTGCTGACCATCTGAATGTGTTATTGCCAAACTAATAACTTCCCCTGTCTGTTTGGGGGGTTTGGTTTTTTTGTTTTTTTGTTTTTTTTTTAAAGGACTAAAATAAATCGCTTTGACATACACCTTGATTGTCAAAAAACTACCAAACTGCATGATTTCATAGAAAATACACTTATTAAAATCACAAAAAACTCTAAGCAGAGAAGGGTTGAAAGCGTGTTGGGGGACAGGTTTACAATTCAGAACTATTTTAACAAACTGAGAAAATAGTCCAGAAAAAAAATAAGATGCCATTTGATAAAGAGAGCTGTAAAGTTTAACACTTGGGGGGAAGAATAAACTGCAAAAATGCTGGATAGTGAACAATTCACTAGGCAACGGTAACACTGAAAGGAAACTAGGAAGTCTAATAGCTCACAAACTGCAAGCTATTGAAAAAAAAGGAAAAGGCCAAAGGAGGATGTGTAGGTGGGCATATTCACTCTTGGATATGGGACAAAGGTCTTCCCCTTCACAATCTGGGACCACAGCATCAGCTGTGGTTCATACTGAGAACTGCATTTCAGGAAAGATAAGGATAATGGTGCCCAGTGTAATTTTCTTATTCCTCAGTACGGATATTCTCTTTATTTTAAAAATGTCCAGAATGTGTACATTTTTCTAAAAAACACCATTGCTAACTATATTTGGGAATATTAGAAATACTTTACCTTCTGATTTATTGTTTCACATTTAATACAGAGGTGACCAAAAAAGAAATCTGTCACATCAGCCTGGAATTTGACATGTTTTTAATAAAACATGAAATAACTGTTATTGCTGTATACATTCTATGCATAAAGAATTAAAAATGCATGGGGAAATACTGTAATATTTCATCCTACTTTGCTGACCTGAAATGAAATGTTTAATTTCAGCTGGCCATTAGCTGAGTTGGCCTATCTCAGCCACTTTTCTGCCCAGTGGGAACCACAAAACCGTGTCCCTCTTTGGCCAGATTTCAGTTCCCATTACTTACTGTTAGCTGAAACAGACAAAAGCTAAGGTTGGTCAGAAACAAATGATTTCCTGAGAGAGAATTTTACTGACATAGACTTTTATTTTGCAGAAACTCTGGAGTTAAAGGAAAACCTATTTAGTAGTGAGAAAGCATTTGAAATTAAACCAAAGATCCTCAGATTTTGAGGGAAAAAAAAAAATCTTCCATCATGACTAATGTTACTTACCATCTCCCAGAGCTAGAGGTCTATCTTTAAATCCTCATGCCTGCAGAGTATCTCACATGAAGCTCAGACAACTCAACACTGCTAGACATCCTTTTCTGGAAAAAGATCCTATTCTGTATCCTCTCTTCATCAGCCTGCTGACTCATTAAAACAGAAAAGGTCACTGTTTGCGTTTGAGTATAACAACATAGGTTTCCAGGATTTCCAATCCTTTTCCAGTAAGATTTAGATTTTGCAGCTTGAATGTGAAAGAGAGCTCTACTATTGACTTTCAAAGGTACATTTGCAGATCAGCTTATTATAATTTGCACTGAATTATTAACGCTGAGCTGACTGATTAATTAAAAATGTGTGTGCTGGTTCTATCAGAGCATACTGTGCTCTACAGAGCAAATGAAATCGGAGCACATTGAGAGGGGCAGAACTTGTACAACTTCTTTGCTGACCCCTGCAGGCACAAGCTGATTCTGTCAGTTTTTACCTTTGACTAGATCTATTTTGTATGCTTCTTTCACAACACGAAGCTCAGAAAGAAATTAAATATGGCCTAAATCTACATTCTAATGCAATTCTAATGCACCGAATTATTTCTAGTAATAATCTCCTCCCTCAGAAGGAACTGATGCATACTATCAAGCATGAATATATTTAATGATCTAAAAGAGAAATTAGTTCATTAAAATATTCGTTCACCTCAAAACAGTACTAAGAGGAACAGATGAGGAAATAATTTTGCCAAGTTTTTCAAACAGCACAAATAGAAAGCACTTGATATAAATTATGATATTCACATTTCAGTTTTCAAAAATTAAAAAAGATTTCTTTTTCTTTAGACTTTGACCAGTCTACCCTTTTGGGGTGTACCTGTATCATTCATACCTAGCATCATCGAGGTTGATCTTTTCCAAAGTTTCTGTTGCCTGGGTCTCTTTCCTGGCATCCTCCTGCTGCTTGTTGTGCTGCCTCCTCCAGCCATGGGCTGCCTCCTGGGCTCTCCAGCCCTGGGAGACATGCTGCTGCTTCCCCCCTCCCGCTCCCGAGGCAACTCACTCATTCTCTTCCTCAGATTTGTTCCCCCATTTCTTACTTCCAGACCTCTGCTTTTGCCACCTTGCTCAAATATATCTTCCACGACTACTACTGCTGCCTTCTTCTCCACATCCACATTGCATTCTTCCTCCTCCTCCCCCTCAGCAAGTTTGTCTCTGCTACAGCTACTCACATCTGCCTCCCACATCTTGCCTTGGGCTGGTGTGTCCAGCTGAACTCACTGCTGGGCTCCCTGTTCAGTCCCAGTGTACCTAGCACCCTTCCCTAGCAAGCAGCACCCGTCTGCTGGGGAGAGCTCAGCAGTCCTTTGGTGAACTACCATGAGGGCATCATCCTCTGCTGTACCTATTCCATGCAAGCTGCTGTCTCTGAGTAAAGGGATCAAAGTAAAAAATGGAATATTTGACAATTTTCTGAGGTGTAAAAGATCAAGAGTTCCTATTCATGGAAACACCAGACCATATTTAGAGTGACAGTTAAAAACAACTAACCAGCAAACAAAAAAAAAATCTTATGTACTCAGCTTGTTTTGGAATCATACAGTTTTACCAGAGGGAAGAACTAGTGTGAACTCCTAATGATATATAAATATACCCTGTGGGAAAATAAATAAAACAATGTTCTTTTTGCAACAGTAGGTAAGAAATCTTACAGTATGAAAAAAACCCCTTCTTTTTCTCAGCATTTCTATGTTTCTTGAAACTGTTTACATCATTACAGTGCCTTTCTGAAGCAGGTGAGTAATAAAAGATTATTAACCATAGTTCCTTTCTCGAGTGATCAGAGCACATTGCATGCAGACCTCAAATAAGTTTGATTTGAAGAGCATTAGTCCTATATAGACAAAACCACATTTTTAAGACAAGCGTGGATTACATAAATAGGCAATGGTCTCATTGGCTACTTGAAACTTGGACTGTTATTCCTTGGACACTTGGTCTTTCAATCTAGCACGATCATGAGAGTTTAGTACGATTATTGATACCTTCTGTATTTCAGCAAAATTTTAGTTGCCCCATGAACTGAACATAATGGAGGCAAGGGGAATCCATGTAACTATCTAAACACACTATTTCTCTGAAGAACAAAATAAATCAATTTGTCCTACTGAAACAGCTGATGAATAAAAATATTAGACAAAAATATTCTAACTTTAATCAGGCATGGGTTTAGAATCAGATTTTACTGCAGTTACAAAAGAAGACAAACCTCTTAAAAAAATAAGCTATGACTACACCTAAGAAAAATTAAGTGTCCATGCTTCCTCAGATATACCTCCAGGTAAGATTCTTAGGCAGAAGAGGACCAGTCATCTCTCAGACTTTAGTTGGCATTTTCTGTCTGGTTATTCTACTTATTTCCTTGGACATAATACTGAAACAAACATAACATTCCAGGCATGTACGAAATTGTAGCAAATGAAAATTTCAGTGACAATATTTGGATCCATCTTCACATGAACAAAAGCCGAGAATTCACAGCTTCTACAAACCAGTCTGTGTCTAAGAATCTCTGACTGTGGGCAAGATTTCTTGATCTATGCAGACTGAAGCAAATGAGAATAAACTAATGGCTAACTCTAGTTAGTTCTGAATCAAAGCTATGAAAAGGAAAATTAATTCTGAATATGAGAAATATTTTTTAATTGTGTTCTGTTAAACAACAAGGGCATGTTCACCCATGAAAGCAGCATTATGAGGTGGCATTTTATAACCGTGTGGGCAAACTAATTTTAAGTATCCTTCAGGGCATAATTTTGCATTGGATAAAATACAGGAATGGCATTTTTCTTTCAATTGTTTCTATAATTCTAAGATTAACTGAAAAATTACAGGTCTTTAACCATTCCCTTCTCTATTAATACTTTTCTATGAGGTTATTGGTTATTGTTCTTTGTCAAATCTCCCCATTCATCAAGTATTTCTGACAAAAATTACCTGCTCTGGGTTTCCAAATGTGCAATGACTTTTAGGTGTGCAACAGACAGCAGGAAGATATGCAGGCAGCTGAAAGTACTTTTTAGAACCATTAGATACCTAATGGCATGCTTATGTGCCTAAAACCAGAAAGATACAGCTCAAATTTTCTTCTCCAAACTTTCTAGGGGCATCTACAAAACTGTAAATTTCCCTTCTTCAGAAATGTCTTTTTCCAAACAGTATTGTTTGTTCCAGATTTATTAGCTGCAGGGCATGAAAATACAAATAATATAAAGTTAACATAGAATAAGGTAAACACTACAGACTTCGACTAGGTAATTGCCACTTGCCCATGTTCTTCCTCTATCATTACTGCCATGGGTCTTAATCCTGGTTTGTGGCAGTGAACTGAAAAAGTCCTGTTAAAGGACCATGACTTGGCCTACAAAGACGAATCAACAGATAAATGCTTTCAGGAAGTCAGTCTGATATGTTCTCTGGGAACATTTCTATTATCTTTTATCTTTACATGTGTATTTCTCATTCACTCTAATTGTTCAGTTTTAATTTGTCTTCTCTAAGCATATCATTCATTGCTACATTGCTCTTTTTTCTTAAGGTGAAGAGGAAGTCCTCGGTCAAGTAGACTCTTACAAAAACAGACAAAAGAAAGAAGGAAAATTACAAGGCAATAAGACAATGTTAGGGAAAAACCCACAATTCTGTGAGAAAAATCTATGTATTCTTTGTCCCTATAAACAGCTGCAATATCCTTAGGATATTTCCCTTTGTGCCTATTCACTCATACAGATGCAACATATTCAGTTTCTCTATCTAAACAGAGATTTTTATCTAACTACCCCATTAAAGCAGTTTGGAAAAAGGTGGAGAGAAGAACTTACCTAGTTCACTGTTTTTGCCCAGAGGGCAGGTAAAGAACAGTCTGATTTTCTGTAAATACATGAGTAAAATAAATCAGAAAAAAGTAAATAGATTGAAGTTCCCTGTCTATATTTATATAAAAATTGCTATAATTTCCCATTTCAGATTAATTATTTTTCATTATTTTGGCTATTTTTATTTCAGTATGTTGTTCTGTTCATTGTCAATTCAAATGCTGTGAAACTTGGACTGGGGTTTGTTTTCTTTAAATATTTGTAAAATCTCCATTGACTTTGATGGAAGCAGAGGTAAGTCAATAATGAGAGCTTCAGAGAATCCTCATCTCTATCTCAAGAGCTATTAATTACTGGACAGAGCTAGTACAATTTGATGTGCTCTGTCTCAATTCAGAATAAATTGCGCAAAACAACTGCGCAAAGGTAAAAAATGTCATTACAACTTTGCAAAGTTACAGACTATTAAAGAATTAAAAACCCTTAAAATACAATGGCTCAATTCTGTGAATCTCCGTTCCACAGAAATTAAGCAGCAAAATAATGAGAGTAATATGCAATTACTCACATAAGTGTGCTCAAAATAAGAGTATGCATGTATACATGACAAAATAAATCCTCGAACTAAAGATTTTCTGTTATAAACTCACCTAGAAACTGTTGTTATGAACAATTTACTTCATAATATCAGGTCAGGAAGGCAATGGTTCAATCCTGCTGTGCAAGTCAACATGGTGATCTGTAACAATTTCTTCCAAAAATTTGTAAGGTTCAGAAATTGGCAAAATTAGTGAACTATTCAGTTCATGTTGCCATAATGTAGCTGTAGTTAAATAATTGAATGAAAAATGAGTTAACTACCCCACTAAATTTTGATGGTATAAATAAAGTTATAGCTTAGATTAAGAAGAATAAGATATTTCAAGGCTTGTGGCTAGCAAGTCAGAGGCAATGGAGGAGTGACACATCAAGTGAAATGCTTCTTTCTCTAGGCTTTCCCAATAACTTCAGGACATTGAATGAATTAACTCAGGCAGGCTGGCAGAGATGATGGAAGAGGTGCTATAAGCACTCATTCACTAACTAAAGTAGCTTTTCTGGCTTTGAAATGACCTGATCCAATATACAGAAGATTTTTCTATTCCAACTCAACCAGAATTTTAAAGACACCCTCAAGCATTCTGAATTGGAGGTAACATAAAAACTGCTTTTAGCAAAACTGAGGAAAAGAGCATCAAAACTTCAAACCTCTGCCAAACAAAGCAAATTAACAAACAGAAATCCCAGAGCAGAATTATACTCAATGAAACCCTACATTACTGCTTAATCTGTTGAGCCATAGGGCACCTTTTAGGAAAGTTAGTTGATTTTTTTCTGTACTGCAATTTCCCTACATATAAAATAGCACAGCAACATTTGCTCAGTTGCAGTGGTTGTGAGCATTTACACTGTGCACGCATCCACATTTTGCAGACAGTAACAAACATACATTTGCATAGTGCTGGGTTGGGAAAGGTATCATTAATCATAAAGAAGAGATCAAGCAGTTCTCTGAATTGTTCTGACAAAGCTTATTAATGATAAAATCCAGTGTGGGACTTCAGTCTACTTGCACTTAGTCCAGCTTTGGGCACCTAGCTGACCTGCCTACATCAGAGGCCTCATCACTCAGCTCCCTCTACAGCTTTTTGGGAGGGAGTGATGCTCCAGAATGCATTCCAGACCCTGCCTGGTACAAATCACCCTCTGCAGCTGCCTCCTCTCTATGTACACAACTTACAGTGAGCACTTCAGGTGCTTCAGTTAGAATCTACAGTAAGTACAAAGAATCCAGGTGATAAATCCAAAATTTATGGTAGGCATCCCAACATAATTGGGATCCAATACAATTTTGTTACCTCCAAAACTCACGCTTCCTTTGTAATAGTACTGATACTTACTTTGCCGGACAAATGTAAGTTCTTGCACTAACAATGTATTACAACCACACACAGATTCTTGTGTAACAGTACATACATTGAAAACTCCAACGTAAGGATAGTTTTTACCCCAGTTTTACCTATTCTGCATGTGCATCTATTAGAGCACAAACATTTATGTAGATCCATGGTGCATGCATAAGCATAAACAAGGATGCTTTTACTCTATTTCTTAATTTTATGTAAAATGTTTTTTGAGGACTTGGACAATTACCTTAACACTATTATGCTAGGATACATCTAACAAAGGTTAGAATTCTTACTGTTACCAAGAATACAATTTAATGACCCTAAGCGTGGGCTATTGGAGACTCTGTTACGCCAGGTTAACATGTTTTCCTGCAAAAGTCAACTATTTCAGGCTACAGTGATAACCTATTTAACAATAATAAGTCAGGGTTACACAAAAATTTTCATCTTTTAATTATATTTAGGAAATGGGTGAGGGCAAATATGAAAAGTGTTGCTAATAATACAAGGCACCAGAAAAAAAAAAATAATGAAAACATAGATACAGCTGCTCGAATAGGCATATCATTGGTTGCTAGGAGGAGGATGCCTTTACTATTACAAAACCTTCTTCTGAAGCCAGAGATGGAGGAAATAAAAATATTTCAATGGGCACTTTAGCAAAACAACTAAAAATAGCTTCCAAATGTTCTCTCCAGCTTCAAACATTGGTAGGATGGTTGTTCTTTTTCCTCTCTCACCTCTCCATTGTCTTGTTTTTTATTACTTGGCTATTTCTCTTTCAAAACCTGGTCTAAGAAAATACATCACATCCTATATGTGCCCATTTTCATCTGATTACAAAACTGTTAAAGAGAGAGTAGAAGTGACTTGTGCAGGACATACTGTAGCTGATCAGCTGACTGGGAAATAAAATTCAGATCATTTCACTCCCATCCACTGACCTACATGCTCAATAACTGTCTCTAGAGTAGATAATGGATCCTATACCCAAGGAAATGAAAGAGGAACTTTTGCCATGAAGTTCAGGTCTTAAACAGGAGGATATTCCACTACAAAGTCTCTCTGAAGGCTTATTAAAAATAGGTTGAATAGAGGATTCACCTGTGCTGGAAAACAGGCAAATTTTCCTTATTTGTCATCTCCACTGGGCTTCTGATAATATGCTTAGATTTTCCTTTTATTTTCTTTTGTGTTTGACAGGTGAGGGAAAAAATGGGATAGGGAAATTTGGCCACCTAAAAATTGTCTGTTCCTGGCCTTTCATTCTGATGAAGAACTTTCAAGTAAAAAAATAATAATAAGTCCCAAATTTTCTACTGGAAATGCAGCTTCCACACAGCTCTGATCTTTACAATGTGCAGCTTTTGCATTTCTATTCTCTCCAAGAAAGCAATGTGAGACTCAGAACATTATCTAAACAAATCATCAAACATAAGGCTCCCCAAGCAAAATAATTAACAAATGACTGTCTAAATCCTCTCTTTTGCATTAGAGGAGAGGGGAAAAAAAAAAAAAAAAAGAAAAATACAAGAAAATCCAGCAAGATTCTTTAGTGAGTGGAGAAACACCTCATATAGCAAAATGTCCAACCTGTTTATCTTATCAAAAAGAGCTATGCCTTGATTAGATTGGGAGTAAGTACAGCCTTTATAGACTCCTTAATCTCAGGAGAAAAGCATAATTAGAACCAAGGAATAGAAGCTGAAGCCAGACAAATTTTAGTTTGAATTCAAGCACAAAGACTTTCTGTTTTGATTTGGAACAGTAAGCGATAAAGGAAGCAGTGGATTCCTGTGACTTACTTGAATCTGAAATCATCACTCAGGTATTAATTATTGTTTTAACTGGATGAGTTTAAATAATCTACAATATACAGAATCCAGATTAGATGATGCAAATATCTCTGTCTTCTTTATACTCCACACAGATAGTATATGGCAGCAACTTTATAGTAAAGGAGACTTCCTTTCCCTGTAACTCAAATTACATCATACATAGCATACATACATCATGATATGTACAGTTGAATGGAATACGAAGTCGGGCAGTTAATCACAAGGAAACCATTTGATGGTTTTCATCCCTTCACCACTATGGCAGAAGATACTATGCATGCAATAAGAGGAAAAAATTCAGTTTCCTTCATTTGTGGAAAAGGAAAACATTTTTACTTGTTTCTTATGTCACAACCACTCTATGTACTGCCTTTAAAAGCATATAGTGATAGCTGAAAGAAGGACAAAATTTCCCATTAACATTGCCTTATATCTCCAACATGAACCTATGTAAGAAGAAAACAAGCTCTGATTACTGGCTCTTCTTTATTAATTTTGTGCTGGTTTTGGCTGTGGTAGAATTAATTTTCTTCAGAGTAGCTAGCATGGGACTATGTTTTCGATTTGTGCTGATAACACAGGGATGTTTTAGCTATTGCTGGGCAGTGCTTACACAGAGTCAAGGCCATTTCCGCTCCTCACCCCACCCCACCAGAGAGGAGGCTGGGGGGGCACAAGAAGTTGGGAGGGGACACAGCTGGGACAGCTGACCCCAACTGATCAAAGAGATATTCCAGACCGTATGATGTCATGCTCAGCATAGGAAGCTGGGGGAAGAAGAAAGAGGGGCACATTTGGAATGATGGCATTTTCTTCCCAAGTAACTGTCAACGCATGATGGAGACCTGCTTTCCTGGAGATGGCTGAATACCTGACTGCTGATGGGGAGTGGTGAATGAATTCCTTGTTTTGTTCTGCTTGTGTGTGCAGCTTTTGCTTTACATATTAAATTTTCTTTATCTCAAACCATGAGTTTTCTCACTTCTACTCTTCTGATTATCTCCCCCATAGCACGAGGGGGGAAGTGAGTGAGCAGCTGTGTGGGGCTGGGTTGCCAGCTGGGTTTAAACCAGAACAAATTTTTTTAAACTTCTAGCAAATTCAATATTTGAAGTTCAATAAAGGCCACACTGTTTGACAAATCACTTGAAAAGATAACCCTCCTCTTCTTGGTAAGGTTGTTTGGGGTTAGAGAGAATAGAGAATCACTTACCTTCCACAAATGTCTCCTGAGCTGCTATGATTTTTATATAAGTACCATTAATATATTTGATATGGAATACTTCCCATCCTATAGTACCTGTCCTGATGCCTGTAGCATCTACTCTGTATTACCTACCAGGATTCAACCTTGAGGAACAACATACTTTGTAGCTGATCACAAATTAAAAAAATGACTTTTTACCTAAACCATTACACTAAATGTAATTTAACATCAGCAAATGTTTTCCTTCTAAGGTATTTTGCTTTCAGTTCATAATAAATATCTACGACTAAAAAACTCCCAAGATACTATTTTATTCATTCACTTATCCAAATTAAAGCCAAACTGAAATTCATCATTTGAAGGAAGATTTTGAATGTATATACCTTCAACACCGTCAGATCTGAGTGAACAAACACAACTTCTGTTCTCTTTAAAAGAAGGTGGGGCAAAAATAACTGGTGATTCAGCTACTGCAACAAGATACAGATTTATACAACAGTTATAGATAACATAACACTGGAGTTATACAATCAAGTTATAAGTCTTACAAAAGACCTGAATAAGCAATTCCATTGAATTATCAGGAATTGGACATGATTATTACTGGTTTTCCAGGAAAAGTATGAAAAGGAAGGTTTTCAGCACATTTCATCTGTGGTACCAGCTGTTTAGAAAAACAAGGACTTAACTGAAGGCATTGCCTTGAAGATGCTATGTCACGAATGAAGGGTTTGGACAGCTTAAGGGTCCAGGGGGGCTGCACAACCACACGCTGTGACAGTATGACAAATTATAGTCAATGTCTCAAACATTCATTAAAGAACTTTGGTGGAAAAATGCCTCTGTAAAAACTCTGGGGTTGTGTGAACAGGACAATATGGCCGGAGGAGAGGGCCCCATGGAGGGTGGGACCGCACTTCTCCAAAGCCGCAATTCCTTATCTTAAGTGACCATGAGAAGGAGCAGAGCGTATGCGCCTGGAGGAGGGGGCCCCACAGAGGATGGGACTGTGCTTCTTAAGCAGTCATGCCAGCAGGGAAAGAGAGGCAACTCCCCAATGAATCCCCCCAAGCTCACTGAGCGATTCCAGAGAAGCCCAGGAATGTGAACTGCACATGTCGAGACCACCAACTAACATACTACAAGAGAAGGAAGAATAAGTGCTCAGCGCGCGCCCTCCGGAACTGGATCTCTACGCTGGCTGGACCAACGCTGGACCCAGGACTCGTGGAACCCTTTTCTTCTCTCTTTTTCCTTTTCTTTCTGTCTTTCTTTCTGTCTTTCTTTCTTTCTCGCTCTTTTTCCTCTCGCTTTTCCACAATACCTACACCTCATCCTTTGAAACATAAACCGTTGACCAAGTCTGAGACTAGGATTGGATCTAGCCGCCCCTGGGCTCCTGTTTGAGACGGAGTCCAGAAAGCAAGGGGGTCTGCTCTGAACCTTGTGACTCAACAAGAGGGATCCCCTTCTGACACAGTTTCATGTTCCTTTTTCCACTTCTTTTTCTGCACCTCTCTTCTCTCTTCAGTGACTAAAAGACATGATGCAAGGTTCATATTGATAAATTTGCTTGTACTTGGGCAAGGTTAGCTAGTTTGAATAAATGTTGATTGTTGTTTGAACTCCTCTGGTGTCATTTCACCTTAACTCTGACAAAGGAAATCCACGAACCTGACTCGCTCCAACTTTGGGACGCGACACGCTACTTTTGAATGTAAAAATAAGGCTTACTTTTTTTTTTCATCAGGGTTAATATTCTCAAGCACAGATGCCTCATGCAAAGAAAACTAACACTAGAAAATCTGGAAAACTCATATATCCCAAAGTAGAGTATTTGCATACAAACTGGCTTCTAGAAACAGTCCCTGGAAAGCTACACTGATGTCCAGGTCATGCCCTGGAATTACTTGTATTGTATTATTTGGCATGGAGGCCTTCCTGGGGCCCTATGAACAGGTTAGCAGCTCAGGTGAATAAGCTCCAGCACCCAAGTTGGATGTTTCTTAGTCCTGCTTAGCTCATTAGCACTAGATGAAATTCAAGCTGCATCTCCTCCAGCACACTGTTCCCAATCATATTAACTATATATACAACAATTCTTTCCAAGTCCTTGTTTAACTTGCTCTTTAAACTGTTTTGAAGTTGTCTCTCAGCTACACTAGATTGTCTACTTCAGTGTTCAGCTATCTTGCAATGAAGTTTTCCTTCATGGAATACAGTCCACAAGGGTATATAACAGTAATGTATTCACAGAGTTAAAGGAAGCCCAGGGCAAGCAAAAAAACCTCTCAGCACCTCTTTTAAAATTACATTATAAACATCCACTAGCCTGTTATGTGGGTTTTTTTACTGTTCTTTTCTCCACAGCATCTTGGTCTTTATTCATTGTGTGAACAGGTAAAGTTATTTTCACATTCCAGCATGACGAGACCTTTTTTCACCTTTTTGTCCTAGTTGCAAGAAAAAGGAAATATATTTATTATCTATTAGTTAATGATCCATTGCCTCCAAATTTCCCTTGTTCTGCTTCATCTCGTGAAATATATTATTGGGTACTTTAAGTTCCTGTTTAGATATTGAAAAGTTTATAATTGTCATAACTAAATTAATTTGCAAATTTGTGTATGTTCATGGTTTACTTTAATAAGTATCAAAGTGAAAACTCTGTAGAGTAAATTAATTTCCTACAGACAAAAATCTTATTCTCATACTTGAACCATTAGTAACTCTGCCCAACGTAAAATAAGACTTTCTTGCCCCAAGAGCCACAGATTGGAATTTATTCATCTGGCCCTCAATTGAATTAGTTATGTCTTAAGAAAACTGTCCCTAATGCAAACTTCAAGAATATGAAAGAAGCAATGGCTCCCCTACAGACATTTTCATTGAAATGCAGCACAGTAATGAATCATGCAGAAGCTGCATTAAAAAAAAGAAATAGATCCATATTTTTCACAAAATAGAACTCACATCTAAATCATAGATTCATTTTATAGGGGGACAAAGGCAACTTTTTGTCCTACCATTCACTTTTTCCCTGAGCTGCATGTTCAATTATTTCTTAATAAAGGAATGCATTTCTCCTTCTTATAAAGTATTTGCTAGCTTCATAGCTTAGACATCTCTGTATGCTGGCACATAGCACAGAGATATTAATGTGGTTTCTCCCCATACTCCAGAAATTTCACAAGTAGCCTGCTACTGTATGTTTCAGGTACAATAGTTTAAGTATGAATAAGAGCAACAGAGCTGCCTGGAGATTATTGCTTTTTGTCCCTAATTTGAAATAACTTGGCATGGAAACAGATACCAGAGGAATATGACTTGCTCCAAATAAAAAAAAAAAAAAGGGTAAATTTACTTTCATAGAAAGGATTTTTCAGACTAACATGTAAATATTAAGTGCATAGATGTGTAAATGAGAAGAAAACCCAAGACAGTGCCTAAATGGCATTCCTATCAATATTATGCTTGCAGATTTGAAATCCTGTTTCACAAATGATATTGCAATGACTCCAGGATGAAAATAAGTAAATTTCAGAGCCAGCTAGAAGGTGGTGGCATCCACCTGTACCCAGAATAGAAGGAACAGGGACTATTGAACACGGTTATGTTCCAGATACCATTTATTACTGCCAAATGCCCTGCTAGCATCAACTGTTGTGCACCCATATGTGAAGAAAGCACATTCCTTATATTTTCGCATTTTCAACAGTTTTGCCACAAGCAGAAAAGAAAACAAACTCAAAAAGAGTGAAAGCCGAATCTTTTCTCTAGTCCAAGAGGTTAACTATCAGTTATACTTTTTGCCAGCAGTCTGTGTTCTGTGTTGGAAAGACAGAGCTAATAAATCTGGACGGTGTATATGCAGGGGAAGCTATTTTTCAGATTGGGACTGAGGCTTCTTCCCTTACAATTTTTTTTGAAAGTAATTTCCAGTAATACATTAAACTGAAATTCAATTACAAAGCAAATATATCTCAGCTAATGTGAAGATTGGCTGGTCTAGCAAGGAGAAAGAAAGGGAAGATAGAGTTACTGAACACCAAAAAGATTATCTGTTTTGCAAAGGCTTATTTCTAGGTTTATTCCCTTGCACTTGAAAATTTAGGTGGCATTTAATTAGACAAAGCAGCATTGAAAACTATTTCTAAATTCTTCAGAGTAAACTCAGAAGTAAGACAACCACTTTAGGTGGATTTGCTATGCTACTTAATGAGAGATATAAATAAAAATTAAATGCCTCTTCATAACCTCAGTAATATGTGATATAGTAATGCTTTAATTTTATTCTGTATACAGAAAAGATCTTTCATATGTGATCTTCAGTTTTAAAAAACAGAGAAACTTAAATGTACATGAAACAGCATGCTTAAAGAAATACACAAGTAAGTGTGTTTATCTGGGGTTAGAGGAAAGGTGCTTTTTTTTAACTAAATGATTTTGAAAATAAAATGTGTTTTCTGAAAAACAAACACACAATATATTGTTTTGGAGGAAATGCATAGGCCCAAAATAGGAAAGTTTACCAGAAGAGGGAAAAGTAAAAAGGATTTCTAGTTTCTCACAGAAGCTTTAATTTGCTCTTTGCATCCTATTCCCTTCTGTGGGTGAGGAACTTCAGCAGAACTATAGCTTTCAAAAAGCACCACAGTCCTGGGTGCACAGCTTCTGACTGCTATCATGGACACGACCACTTTGTATGAGAGACTACAGAAGAAAATAACAGACATTTTCTAGGAAGTTCTCAAGGTCTAAACCGTCAAAGTAATTCTCAGATCACATGTAACCAACACGAAATTTTTAACTCCCCTGTCTTGTCATAATCTCACACCCCATACACACCAAAATAAGCAGTGTCAGGAAAAATAAATCATCACTCTCCAAACAACCAGAGCTTCATGGTTCACAGCTTTACATGGCAATTCCTTCTTGTCACTACCTGGTTTGTATACTAAATGTAATAGGTATGTACACTCCATGTACACTCCATGACAACTGACTCATTAAACTTAGATATTTGACAGCAGTTAGTGTCAAAAATATAATGTGAAAAAACAGGTAAATTAAGATAGCACTTAACAGCTTCCTAAAAATATGCCTTTTTGGGTTCTAAAGTATGGTATTTGTCTTCTGAAATAATTTATCTATCATTCTTCTGAGGCATTCACCATATCTACCTCCAATTTCTGATTTATAAATTTCCTGAAGATCTGTTTTCTATAATGCCCACCAATCCAGTCAATACTATCTTGGTCAGTATAAAGGATGCCTGAATATACAACAGACAGATTCCATGGAATTTGCCCCACGATAAAGACAAATACATTAAAATGTCATCTGGAATGTACAGCTGAGGTTCAGCCAAATTCACTTTTTGCAAATTCGACTTGTGTTAAGCCAACCAAAATGAACTATTATCACATAACAATAGACAGATGACCAAAAGGTGAAAATAAACACGAGGTTAATTAAATCTTTGACTGGTAAGAGAATGGATAATACACTTATTTGTTGGCTATGCGGTTCTTTCCAGAATAGGAGAAGCAGTCAACATATTCTGTTTCCAATGGAAGAACACCAGCCACAAATTTTAAGACAGTTATAAAGCAGTTCTAGGAACAGTTGGCAGATCATGTCAGCATCTAAGTAACATGAGTTGGGAATCTTCTATCATAATGATTTTCTGACATAGAATTCAGATTCTGAAGGAACAAAAATTCTCTGGGAAGATGTTGATTATCCACTGGAGATGAAGAAAAATGTACTATTTTACTGGGAGTGTAACTGACTAGGATATTTTGACTACCTAACTGCCTCAAAATACCTCACTTCAGTCAGATTAACCAAGAATCAAACACAATTTTGTTATGCTATATCTCCTAATATGTACAGTAATTGTCTTCCTTTTTTAGCGAGTCCTCAGAAGATATTTTTCATTAATCACTGCACCATTTTTCTTGCAGCCAAACTCTGTTATGCTTCATGGAAATATGTGCCTCAGATGCATTAAAAGATATAGGATCCCATTAGATCAGGAGGAAAAACAGTGACTAGATCTGCATTTTTGTCAAGTATTAATAGTAATATGCTAGAGGTACATCAAACTACATGGGAAGGCAGCCTATTGCTAAGATTAATTTAAATGAAACATCTTGTGTCAATCAGCATCACTAACAATTTAGATTTTATGAATAACAGAACATTATATTTCACTATTTCCAAAATATATATATTTTTTTTTTAGAAATTGATTTTCCCCTCCCAGTTGCTAAAATGTTAATATAGTCTGCAGAACAGACAGTCCGAATAAATACCAAGTCTGATAGCTTCCAGTACTGCTCCTTACTGATCTTGGATTGGGCTATCAGAAATACCTTACAGCCAGACTACACTAACATATGGCAACAAAATGCTGGGTCTGAAGTGCCCAATGATAGCAGTTGATTTCACCTGAATTTACCAGCATAAAAGTACCTGGCTTATGGGAACTGCCTAGATTCCTTCTATGGTCAATGAAAAGAGGCCGTGGTAGGCTCATCCTTCTGGGTGATTCTTCACTTTTTTTCTCTCTCCCTGCCCACAGTAAGAGAGCCCTCTGTGACCACTCTACAAAATACATGATTTTTTGGTCGCATCCTGGGCTGCATCAAAAGAAGTGTGACCAGCAGGTCAAGGGAAGTGATTTTCCCCTCTACTTGGCTCTCATGAGACCCCCCCGGGAGTACTGCGTTCAGCTCTGGGGCCCCCAACATAAGAAGGACATGGACTTGTTGGAGACAGTCCAGAGGAGGGCCATGAAGATGATCAGGGGCTGGAGCACCTCTCTGTGAAGACAGGCTGAGAGAGTTGGGGATGTTCAGCATGGAGAAGGGAAAGCTCAGGGGAGACTTTATAACAGCCTTACAGTACCTAAAGGGGGGCGTACAAGAAAGCTGGAGAGGGACTTGTTACAAGAGCCTGTAGCAATAGGACAAGGGGTAATAGTTTTCAACTGAAAGAGGGTAGATTTAGATTAGATATAAAAAGAAATTCTTCACTATGAAGGTCGTGAGGCACTGGAACAGGCTGCCCAGAGCAGATGGATGCCCCATCCCTGGAAGTGTTCAAGCCCAGGTTGGATAGGGCTTTGAGCAACCTGGTCTGGTGGAAGGTGTCCCTGCCCATGGCGGGGAGGTTGGAACTAGATGATCCTTAAGGTCCCTTCCAGCCCAAACAATTCTATGATTCTAAACTAAGTCTAAGCAACTATTGAAATAGGACACAGGCACTTTTGAAAATATTGCCCTTTGTATCTTTTGAGAAAATCATTGTCTTCCTGTCAAACCTAAAAAACTGATGAAAATGCAAAGTGCTGTGTTAGGTTTCTAACATAGGCAGCACCACAGTCACTTGGACTGAAATTTCCATTTTAATCTTCCCAGAGCAACTTTCCTGAACTGTCTCTTCTTGTTGTTCTCTCCTCTTTGAATTAAATAGCAGTTCCTCTTGAATGACAACCAAATGCTGTGTCCTATAGAGCTGGCTGTATCCATTCATGCAATTGCTAAGTTACCTACCACCGAGGTATCCAACTACCCTGCCTCTTCTTCTTTCATGTTCCTTAGTCACTTCAATTTGCAGCTATACTTCTGCCAAGGTTTTCTGTTCTTTCTTCCCCACTTTCCTTCTCCCTCCCTTGGCGGTTATATTTATCTCTGACCTTCTTGCTATTTACTAGATTTATTTTTTATTGTTGAATTTCCATCCTCAGTTTCTTTTTTTATAAGACGGTCTTTGCTGAGCCATACTGTGCAACAGCAGCTTTCTTTTCTGCCTCTCAGTTCAGCACTGCTCTTGCTTCTTTACTGGGAGGGTGGCCTGGTTCTCCTTTCTGTATCAGTGTAGTCAGGGGTAAATATATTGATTTTCTGTGAAAGAGATCATATTTTCATGTGAAAAGAAGAGTCTACTAAGACAAAGGAACTATTTCAGAGCTGTAAAGGAGATTTTCCTGAAGCTTGTCTTATCCTGGGTCTTTCATTCCATGAATTTAAGCGATACGCCTGAGATGCTGTGTGTTAGGGATCTCATGCCTTTCCATCCCTGGCACAGAAGGAACTAAATCAGTCAGTCAAGAGTATAAAAGGTTCTGGGGTTTGGTATGAGCTAAACTCAAATATCACTGAACTTGCTAAAACCCCAGGAGAAGCTGCATAATACAACCTGCCAAAATGTCAATCATTTAAGAACCAACCAAAAACTTACACTGAAAGTTAATTGATGGAAAAAGGCAAATTCCTATATTTTCAACTCCTTTTTAATTGTTTCATTTTATAACCATAAAGTGAATTTGTCTTGTTTTTAAAAGGTTAAAATTGCTAGCATGAAATTCAACTAGCTACAGATGCTCTGGGAAAGAAAAAGCAAGCATTATCTGCTTCCAGACAATTTTTTCCAACAATTATATGCTCAAAACAATGTAATTCCAGTCAAGACAGAATCTACTGATTGTGCTTCTAGTGTCTTTTGTTAAAGAATAACAGCAGCCTTTCTGCCCTCTATCTCTCCTCCCTCTTTTTCTTGCATGAATCAGATTTTTGGCAAAGGAGTTGCACCCTCCTCCTATCTAAAATTTCTCCCCATATGCTGAACAAGATTTAACCTTTTGTACCCATTTATTACATCACCAGGCCCACATCCGCTGTTGTACATTGGGAAAACAAGCAGTACAACACTGAACAGAATGGTTATTATAGCACTGGCTCCCACCCCAAGCCTTTCTACAAACGTGCGTGTGTGCGCACGTACACACAGAGTCAGAAGGATGGAGAGAAATATTGGTATTGAGAAACTAGCTACAGTTTAACAGAAGGGATCCATGGAGTTCCCTTTCTTTTGAAGTGTTTCCTTCAGAGGGACTTACTTGCTATGCCTAGGATGCACTTGGTGGAGATTTACAAACTGATGAGACTGAGTCTCACACACTAGCACTACCTATCTACACTGTGAATCAGATCCTAAGTCAGTCAGAAATTCAGTCAAAGAAATCAGGTTGGCATCTACAACCCCAGACCTGCCTCTTGACTCCTGAAATTCCAGAGGCAAGTTTTCCAGCAGACGACTTTCAGAAATTCTGCAGTAAAAAGTCATAGAATGTTTCAGTTCTTTGCACGATAGCCAAGAATGTCAATATCACATGCACTCACTATTGTTTGAACTGTATTGAGCCTCCAGATTTGTAAATTTGTATCTTTAATAAATTACAAATACGTAACACACTGTCTGTCCCACCACTCAGGTCCCTTTTTATAAAGATTTATAGAAACTTACTGCTTTAAGATACAGAGATTAACTACTTAAATGTTTGCTGATACAAAGGCTTCTCTCCCAGACTGTAACTCCAATCTTGCAAAAATGGTCACATCTGAATTCATTAAGACTACTACCATGAGTAACTGCTTGGAAAATGAGAGTTTACTTATTTCTCTAAAATGCTTTGCATACTTTTTAGTCCAACACAGTATGTGATTAAGGTGACTAGCCATCTACCTAACAATGCAGAATTCAAACATTTAAGAGGCAAACCTCTTTGGGAGAGAGATAACTCTCTTATACAGACATCTTGATGATTTAAAAAAATAATTACAAAATAAACAATATTATTTTTGTAATTTTCAAGTTGAAGATGTCTAATTCTTGTGAATAAATTTATTTCAGTAAGGAAGAGAAGCTTTGTTCTGAAGGTACTGTCAAAAAGTTAAAACTTCACGATGGGAAACTGATTCTCCTAACACATACGTCTACCTTGGATACCAATAGCTCTAAAGAATCCTTTAAAAAAAAAGGATTTTAGCCCCAAATTTTCACTTTAACCTCAAACATTAGCTGGAGTATGGAACTATGAAGCTTTCCAAAGCTTTATTTGACTACTCTTTCCCTATTATGGCTCAGCTAGATATCTCTATATTCTGATGTGAGGCAAATTAATAAACTATGAACAAACAAAAGACAGATGTGAATAACCTAAACCACCACCGTCTGTCATTGTTCTTCCAGTAAGGGAGGAAAAAAAGACAATAGGGAAAAATTCAATAATAAAATTTGACAAAATCTAAAACTGCACCTTATTATTCACAAAAATAAAATAAAAACACAAAGCAAAAGAAGCTAAAATCAAATTGTCCTGGCTAAGCAAAGCAGTAAAAGCTTTACGCTTGTATGTGTATAAATAAATTCTCAAATTAATTTGAGGCCTTCTGTTGCTGGATAACTGCTGCTTCTACACACAGAAAACAATTGGGAATACTTTGGTATAATTAGGGACAGAATTTAAATATTCATTTAATTCATAATTACTTCATTATGGCATTAATTATACATTTTAAACAAGAAGCAGAACTGTTGCTCTTATTTAAGAATTATGCCCTAAAAGTTTTGTAAAACATGACTTTTCAAAGATGAGCTAAAGCGCTTTCTACTTTTTTTCTGCAAGATTGACCCAGCCTAGTTTTCTTGACTTATATTCTCATTATATGGAATATCTATTGCCTAAAGGACCTCCATTCACCACCTTTTTTCAGCCCACCACCTGTGAGCTCCAAGCTCAAAAAGCGCTACATGTTTCTAACAAACAAATTGCACAGTTTTAGTTGTTTATATCCAGTGAATATGTAGTTCTGCTTGCATTCAGCTGCCTGCTCAGGTCTTCACTAACCAGCCAATAAA
>VYZV01013886.1:10032-27557 GCA_013401275.1 Pandion haliaetus | reverse complement strand
AAAAAAAAAAGCGCCACACAAACCCATAACATTCACTGACCTTGGCATCTGCAGGGTTGTTTCTCTCACCTGCTCTCACTCCTCTCTCCAGCTGCAGTTTTAGTTGCATGGGGTTTTTTTCCCCCTTCTTAAATATGTTCTCCAGAGGTGTTACTACTGTCACTGATGGGCTTGGCCTTGGCCAGTGATGGGTCCATCTTGGAGCTGGCTGGCATTGGCTCTGTCAGACATAGGGGAAGCTTTTGGCAGCTTCTCACAAGAGCCACCCCTGTAACTCGCCCCAGCTACTAAAACCTTGCCACACAAATCCAATGCACACATTTAACATATTAACTGTCCCGTATGTCATCATTCAATGAACAGATGTTGTTGCTTAGGAAAGTTAATGATTTTCACATTAATTTTCTAAAAAGAGGTACTCGAACTTTATGCATTCAACATTTTAGTTGCAGGTAAGTCAGTTATTTTTAATGGAGTGTTCATTATACAAGTGTATTTGTTCAATAGTTTATGCAAGTGTTTTGTACTGGTAGGTATTTGGCACAGTATTTGATGGCTCTGTTTCTTAAAATGCATTTGCTAAATTCTACTGCTGTGTCCGTATTTCAGAACTCCTAACATTCAAGCTTCTCTTTGATGTTTCTGAAAATACAATTAAAGGTATAGATTTGACATCCTGGCTTGAGAATTGTGGCCTATCACAAGTGTTTTAAAAATTTTTATTTCTGATTTGCTATATACATTATGCAACTGCTTAATTCAGGCATTTAACATGTCTTGTTTTGAAAGAGCTCTGTCTCAAAACACCTGAGTGGAAAAAAGTTTGGAAATAAAATTTTTTGCTGTCTTTATATTTTTAATGTATTTTGATCCCTTCATCTCATGTCCCTGATCTATCCAAAATTCTTCCCTCCTGATAAGCTGATGTGCTGTCTTCAAAGCTTACCTTAAAAGTTGGTCTCTTTCCCATCTATTGTCTTCTTGCTTCTCAGTATCACCTTATTGCCTTGTAGATACTTTCTGCTATAACTAAGTAGTGTTTCCATGTAGCTGTATTACTCAAGGAATACATCTAGTTAATGACAAAGTATATGCTCACCACCTGAGTGCCTTGCTCTAAGGTCACTAAGGGCTATTGGCTATTCCCATGTTTATTGTTGCCTTGTCATATAATGGATGGCCATTACACACTCAGAAGGAAAACCACACATATTATAGCTTTTGGGAATATGCACTACTTGTTTGTCAACTCCAGGAATGTTACAGATAAGCTTAAATTAACCAGAAAAGTCCTATGTAGATTATATTACTGTAGATTCTGGATCACATAATGTGCTGTTTATTTAAGTGTTTGAGTTAAATTTAAAAACTCTTGGAGTTCAGTTCTGTGCACCAGGTTGCATGGTTTTCTAAATTTAGCTGTTCATCAAAACCAGTGTATTTACCCCAGCACATGTAATACTTACCTCTGGTTTTGTTTAGTCTCTAGTAATTTACAAGACACCTAAAATAGAGTAATATTTCTTTTACTAATATGAAATTAATTGCAATACTTACTCAGTTCTTGTCAAAGACCTGTTTTCTTGGGCTGATCCAAAGAAAAAGCAATTGACAGTGTAGTAGACATAAGCTAACTGAAGTGGTGCCTTCACTTCAATTCCTCCAGTGATTTGGAGTCAATTTTTTGCTCATAAAGGACTATATCAGATGCCTATTTAAAAAGTATACAGCAATTCAGTGCTTTTGTTTAGATAGGAAAGATGTCAGTGTTTCATTACAAATCATCAAGAGAAAGTTAAAATCTTTTATTACTACTTCTGCATGAGCTTTCTTGTTGGACTCTCTCACAGCATTTCACATGAATGAGGTGGAAGCATAGCCAGAGACAGAGATTGCCTTTTCCCCTACCGCTCTCTCAGCTGTCCATTTTCAGATGTTGTCTGGATGGGTGGGCTAGCGAGCACAGTGACAATCATTCTTTCATAGGATCCCTGGTGCTGCTTCCCTAGAAACAACAACAAAAATAACCAGAAATGGTCTATGTGTATGGGAGAAGACAAGACTGCTCTTTTGAGTAGGACATTTAATGTATTTGTGACATTTTATTTCTTGCAAATATGGGTGATTCTTTTGTTCATACAAGATTGAGGTAACCACTGTGCACTGACCAGGCTAACATTTATACATCTCTTAATTTGTCAGTGCACATCTTGAGTGGAAATACTAAGCAGTGTAGAGTTTCTTTCTTACGAAATACATAAACACTTGTGAAAAATATAAACCTTTCTTTGTTTTTTTCAGTAAGATGCACTCTATTCTCCTGGGAGAATGTTTTGAGAAATGTAAGTTAGAATTCTCTTTGATTAATTGGCTGTCTGCAGAAATGTCTAGCTACTGCAACGAGTTATATGTCCATTTTAAACTAGTTGGGTTTACCCAAACAACTAGTTTGGGTATACGCAAAAATCAGTTAGGTATAGCCAAGGATGACTTACTTCATGGCTAATATTTTGATTCAGCAATCAGTAACTTCAGGATATATTTTTTTCCAGTTATGATATCAGTTGTACAATGCAACCACTCATTCAGTGCTTCTCATAAAAATAGGCAACATGTAAACAAATTTATGATTCTTTGTGCACTTAATCTTGTTGTGACTTCGTTAATTGTTTCTAAGGGTTCTTTTAGTTTAACACAGCATGATATTACCTATTACAATATTGATCTAATTAATTTTTTTCTCTGTTGTTCTGAGTTAAACTTACAAGGTAGGTGGCTCACATGAATCTTCTCTGGGGCAGGAAAATTGCAGCAAAATGCTCAAATGTAAAATCAAACAACTGTTCCTTTAAGAAGAATTCACCCAACAATCTTGCTGGCTAGCATAAAGGAGTTAATGTAAATGAGGGAGAGGTGAACTGTTGATGAAAAGTATGTAAATGAAGAAAATTGAGACCAAGTTAGATTTTCAGAGAAATAATATTGTATTATGGAAAAGCAAAATTCCATCTTTTATCATAAGCAACTGTCTGTTCCTGTGTTGAAAAGGTGCCACTTTATAAAGTTCAGATAATGAAATATCTACATAACAAAATTTCCTTAAAAAGTGGCCTTCTGCCATTAAAAATAGAGGGAGAAGATGTGGTCAGTAGGAGAGGCATTTTCTAAGATTTAAAATTTTTATTTTATCTAAAGAAATGTACTGATATGTACTCAGGGTTATCACAACACTTGATGTAATAACCAGCTGTGGTTTCCTCTGTAAGTTTTAAGTGCTGTAGTGTCTGTTTTAGCCCCCTTACACGTTAAACACATGCATGTTTTTGTTGGATAGAGCCTTCTTTTATTTGCGAATGTCCTTACTTTCCATTTGAGATTTGGGTTCTTGATTCACGGTTTTTAGTTGCAGAAGAAACAGACTTCCTGAAATAAGACTCAGAACAGCCTGTGATAATACCAAAGTCAAATGCAAGGCAATGCAATGCTATCTTTGGCTCACATTTTGAATTTTGTAAAAGTCAAAGGTTTGCTGAGAATTCAGACCTTTGTGTTTGGAAATTTTGAACCTCAGTCATTCCCTGATACTGCTTTTAGTTTACACTGATTTCTTGCTAGAATCCTAATACTTCTAATGGAAAATTAGGCCAGAGTTTGTGAAAGTTGAGTTGCTATGACAACTAGTCATTTTCAAATAACCTTGAAGAACAAGAACAGCAGTAAATGCATGTAAAACAGTTCTTAATTAAAAACATGAATCGAAATCATAATTTATGCAACATATTTGACTCCACCATTCTTTTATTTATTAGTAAGTAGCTATATAATATTTAAGGTGCTCTTTTAAGACATCAACTTCATTTTTATTTTTCCCTTTAAACATGGAACCAGACATGTTTATTCACAAATGAGAGGAAAAGATGCTAAAGAGTCACACAAATTTTTTCAAGGTCTGAACCTCTATTCCAGGATCTTCTCTGTAAAAGCAGTTCTTTCTGTCTTCAAAACATGTGGCAGGCCATTAAATAACAATGTAGAAAGACAAATGTTATGTGCAATATTTGCCACTATGCTGTCCTGATTTTTCAGAGTGAGGAAAGCAGTTTCCAATGGGGAAAAAATGGAGAACCAAGCTCCGACGTCACATATCTTTGAGATTATTTGGTGTTCAACACTAAATAGGGCTAAGTGCCAATTTTAAGTATATGAATAAGGTTCACATAGATCATTGTTGCAAATAATATTTTCTGAAAGTAAACTTAAAAAAGTCATATATGCTTAATACTGAAAGGTCATACTCAGAAGGAAGAACAGTTATATAAAAACCCCTGTTATGTATTTGGCATGTTCCACACAGAGAACTGAATTTACTTTAACCACTGGGATTAGAGGTTGTCTTTTGATTGCAATGTCTTGTCATTTGATTGCAATGAATTTAGGCACCCTGTGACACTCAAAACTAAACTTAGCAATATTACATTTCTTTCTGAAAATAGATTCAGTTAAAAGTCTTCCTTTTATTTTTCTTCAGTTTTCTTAGGAGCCATGAGATATGAGTTATGTATGATTTTAATTTACTACACAAAACAATAGCCATTGAGTCAAAATTAGAAAAGTCCATATTTGCATACATTTTCTTAAAAAATGGTATCTTTAATGAGAAAAAGGCCTTTTTCAGTGTCCACTTTGATTTCAGTTTTCACAGTTGTGTAGAAATGTGTCAATTCTTCTTCCTGCAAAATTTATTGAAATACCTAAATTACAGAGCGACTAAAGAAAACACCTCAGATTATTCGGGTTCATTTTGCACCATTTGTAGATATATGTAATCTTGCATAAGCTAGACATTGGGGCCCAAAGTTCAATGATTCAAAGTTCAATGATCCAAGAATCTGGAAGTTGTTCAGAAAAAATATTGACCCATTAAAGTCAATGCTAAAATCAGTTCAGACAAATACAGAGCAAAATCAATTCTCTTCATGACAGTGGGAAAACAAAAAAGGATTCTTGACTTCAGAAACTCAGTCAGCAAGGTTGTCTTCTTTCAGATTTGAAAAAGAACAGCTTCACTTAAACTGGATGGAGTTAAATTGAGAATGCTATACACAGTTCTCCCCTATTTTGGAAAAAAATACTTTGTGTATGGGTGCTGTTAGAGTGGTGGTTAAATATGCGATGTTGAGGCTTCTGAGGAAGTACAGAAACACATGCTTCAGGTAATAGACATGATGTTCGAGATGAAAAACTATGAAAGATCTCATACAGTAACCAAACATTTATTGTAAAAGAAATTTTTAACACTGCTCCCACGTTTGAAGTAGAGATAATGATAAAAATCTAATAAACAGGTGTTTAGAAAGCATCTATTGCCTCTGCAATATTGTAATCCTCCTACAATTGTAAATATTAGTACCCTTAAGCATATTTCTGTTAACAAATTTTAAATCATTCCTCACTTATAGGTGATAACTTAAACTTGGAAAATGAGTACTTTCAAATTCATAAATAAGATTGAGTTTATGCATTTTAACTGCAGTAATGAAAGACATTAATAATTGTCTTCTGCATGAATAAGATAGCAAATTATATACTAGCAGAACTTCAATCCATAGCTGTTAGACATTTGTAAATAATTTGCAAAGAAATCTCAAACCAATATAATTTTGCCTGACATTAATACAAATTAGTATTTCAACTCTTTAAAATAATTCTACACTTAATCAATCTTGGTGGCAAAGTAATGTAGAAAGAGCTAGTATTTACTTGTAATATGTAGTTTTACTACAACTTCAACTTATTTAGAATTATTTGAATTATGTTAAGAAATATTATCATCTTGTTTGTATTATTGCCTGATATTTGTCAGAAGCACAACTCTGACATAAAATTACTTTTTCTGTGTTCCATGAAATTAAAAATCAGCTAACCTGAGTTCAGTGCATTCAAAAATGCTCCCTTTTTTCTCTCCAGGGAAAAAGACACTGAAGTTGCCAGCATAATTTGTTCATTCTTAGACTCGGTGGGCTTTTGCTGAAAAGTAAAATAAATTGCTTGAGAAATTTTGCATTTCAGTATATGTTGTGCAGCACTGGAAGGAAGTGCTGCCTTGAAAAAGCTACATCTTTTGCTGTAGGAGAACTGAGGAAAACTCAGCTTGGGCTTCTCTTCACAACTTTTGCTTTAGCCATGATTTCCTTCTGTAACTTTTTTTTCTGTGCTGGGACAAGAAAATCCCCTTTTCTTCTACTTCATTGACCAAACAGGACCACATCCTTATGATCACCCTATATATCTTAAAATGTATCATGTCTTGATATAACCCATTTCTTGCCATGGCAAAGTTTTTTCCCTGCCTCTGATAGCCATTTTTTAGCTAAAGAATGGACATTTGTGATCCAGTGAAATGGGTCATCTTTTTGTTGTTGTGAAAAGTGTAATGCTCAATATAAGTTACATTTGTCTATGAAATAATGGAAGAGTTAGTGTAGGAAGCCTTCATTCAATGTTTATAATGAGAGTTGCAAAGTGAAGCACCTGAAACTTAGAAAATTGCAGGTTTTGCATTGACTGAGCAACTCTGTATGTATGTGCATGATTATCTTCACATCATAATGTTGAATTCTGTGGAAAACTTAGTGACTATAATGTTTGATTCCTTGTTGCATAGGAAGGGATGTAAAAAAGGAGCCAAATTAGATAAAAACTGTGTATCAGCTTTTCTTGATTTTCTCATGCATGGTTTTACAGTCTAAAGGTATTTTTATGTACTGAGTCCATAGATGAATGTCTTAAGATAATGATTAATTCAGATTAATTTTGTGAGTACTTTGTCATTGAGTATATCCAAAAAGTGCTATCAGTTAAACTTTTAATTTTAAACTGTACATTTTTTGTCATGGTTTATGCCTAGTTGGCAACAAAGCACCATGAGGCCACTTGCTCACTCTTCTCCCCTGGTGGGATGATGGGGAGCAGAAAATATAAAGAAAAGCTTGTGGGTCGACACAAGGACAGGGAGGGATCTCTCACCAATTATGATCACAAGCAAAAACCAGACTCACCTTGGGGAAAAAGCAAAATCAATTTAATTTACTATCAATCAAATCAGAACAGGATAGTAAGAAGTAAAACCAAATCTTAGAACACCTTCCCCCCACTCCTCCTTCCTTCCCGGCTCAACACCACTCCTAATTTTCACTACCACCTTCCCCCAGTGGCACAGGGGAACAGGGAATGGGGGTTGGGGTCCGTTTATCGCACCTTGTCTCTGCTGATCCTTCCTCCTCAGGGAGAGGACTCCTCACACTCTTCCCCTGCTCCACCATGGGGTCCCTTCCACAGGAGACAGTCCTCCATTAACTTCTGTAACGTGAGACTTGTCTGTGGGCTGCAGTCCTTCAGGCACTGACTGCTCCAGCTTGGGCTTTCCCATGGAGTCACAGCCATTTCGGGGGGCATCCACCTGCTCCAGTGTGGGGTCCTCCACAGGCTGCAGATGGGCATCTTGTCGTGGTTTAACCCCGGCCAACAACTAAGCACCACGCAGCCGTTCACCCACTCCCCCCCCACACCCAGTGGGATGGGGGAGGAAATCGGGAAAAGAAGTAAAACTCGTGGGTTGAGATAAGAACGGTTTAATAGAACAGAGAAACAACTAATAATGATAACACTAATGAGATTACAACAATAATAATAAAAGGATTGTAATATACAAGTGATGCACAATGCAACTGCTCACCACCCGCCGACCGACCAACCCGGAAGTCCCCCCTCCGCAACGCGCCCGCCGCAGTTCCTAAAACGTCATATGGTATGGAATACTCCGTTGGTCACTTTGGGTCAGCTGCCCTGACCGTGTTCCCTCCCAGCTTCTTGTGCCCCTGCAGCTTTCTTGCTGGCTGGGCATCAAAGGCTGAAAGTCCTTGACTTTAGACTAAACATTACTGAGCAATAACTGAAAACATCAGTGCGTTATCAACATTCCTCTCATACCTAGCTCAAAACTTAGCACTGTACCAGCTGCTAGGAAGACAATTAACTCTATCCCAGCTGAAACCAGGACACATCTGCTCCACCGCTCACCCCCATGGGCTGCAGGGGGACAGCCTGCCATCTCACCATGGGCTGCAGGACCATCAGCCTCCTCAGGCGCCCCCTCCTCCCTCTCCTTCTTCACTGACCTTGGTATCTGCAGAGGTGTTCCTCTCATGTTTCCCATCCCCCACCGACTGCAGGTTCCCCTTCTTAAATATGTTCTGCCAGAGGTGCTACCACCATCACTGATGGGGTAGGCCTGGGCCAGAGGCGGGTCTGACTTGGAGCCGGGGGAGCTTCCAGCAGCTTCTTACAGGAGCCACCCCTGCAGCCCCCCTCTCCCGCTATGAAAGCACTGCCACACAAACCCAATACAATTTTCTAGGAGCCAGATAACAGTGTTTGGCATATTTCTTTACAAAATTAATTAGAAGAAATTAAATAGAAGAAAAAGTGTGGAATTAATGTTAAATAGTAAGTAGACAAAATACTTAATAAATTCTGTTCTTTATTCAGGGAAGCATATATTTAAAAGTAAATTATAAAGGAACATACAATATCTACCATTCTAAAAAAATTGGTAGTCAGTGAAATACTTTCTTTCAGAATAATTAAAAATGTGAGTTCCAAAGTATGTCATTAGTTTATCTTCAGATGAAAATGTCATGTACATTTCTATTTGCTAATTTGTCTGGGTTTAGTGTTACTGTGTTAGGTTTTTCAAGAAAATTCTACAGACTATATTTTATTTTTTCATCAAAGCAATTTTTGTGGACTGCGTACATATTTGCAAGGTAGTCAGAAGTCATGCCCATTTTTCTTAGAGTTCCTCTATGTGGACAAGTCCTTAATTTTTCTCTATTTATAAGCTCCTTTCGACACTGAATTAGTTGGTCTTTCATTTCTGGACTACAATAGTAATTTCAGTTTTCAAACCATTACAGTCTTCAACAAAGGGTCCAGAAGCAGTGTCCTCAGGTATAAAAAGGAGAAAGTTTTATATTTTATTGACAAATAAAAGATTTTACAAGGTTTTCATTAAAAGTCCTCCATTTGGTAACTATAATAATATAATAATAACTATAACAGTAATGAAATCAGATTTATCTCTTTTTCTTGTATGGAAGAAACTATGCTACATGCTTCATAAGATTTTATCTAAATAAGGCCAAAGTTTCCAATTATGAATTACTATCATTACCTGTTAATGGAAACTTTTTGATTAATTTTGCTGGAGAGAATTCTGCTAATTTTTCTATTTATGAATTTATTTTCTTCCAGTTACAATTGCTGAGCATATGTGATGGTAACTTTAAAGCCAATACAAATTCAAGTATCCTTGTCATTCCATCTTAAACTTTGTTTAAAATTGAATGTGATTTCTATTGCAGAAGCTAGTACAACAGCAATAGTTCTTGGCAGCTAAAATTAGGAAAGAAGTACCACTCTAGTCAAAATTCATACTTTAAAGCACATAGTCTTGAAGTTGGAATAAAAATAGCATTTTTCTACAATCATTACACAATGAAATCTGAGATTATTATAGCATATATACAAATTCTTTGACAATAGTTGAAAAATAAAATTTTGATTTGGTTTCACTGCATATAGAGTAATTTCAAAAGATAGTTTATCTCAGTGGTCCCATTCAGTGACTGATAGCAACAACATTGAGACACCATATGCTCTGGAGGGAATTTCATAATTTATTCTCCCTGGCAGCCTCATTTTTAGAGAAAAAGGAATTTTAAGTAAACTGTCTAAAACTTCTGTGTGTGTATGTGTATGCATGCTAGCATACATAGTGCTTTATATGTTGCACTACCTCAAACTTCATGGGCATTCTCCCTTTTATTGCTCTTCTATTTATATATCCTGTAATTGCATTTATTGTTGCAGCACACACTTTTGCTTTCAAACTCTGTATCTGCATCTTTTAAAGACATTTGAAAGTTAATCAGGAGAATCAATTTCTTGTAGTGACATAACCGGCAAAAGAAATCCACAAGTCTGGAATTTTGTGAAGGTGAGTTTGCCTTTTTATGTATTGTATTTCCAGTTCATAACACTGGAAAAATGATTGGGCATGAGTGCTATTTAGTCTACTGAAGTTTATCCATTTTGCTACGTAGTTTCCTTCTAATTTCTTCTAATTTCTACCTGATTGCATTGCTGCATTTCTCTCAACAAATGTGCCCTTTAGGCAATCCAAAAGAGTATTAGCTAACTACGGTTAGAAGTGCTACTTGACATTTACTCTTTATTTGTTCTTTTTCTGTTTCACATTTCTATCATCTGTTCTGTATCAGATTTCTTACTGATTTTAAACTGTGCTATTTAAGATTTCTGTATGTCTTTAATTTTGTCTCAACTTACAGTTTTAAGTGGTATGCAGATTAGACTCTTATGCTTATTACTGTTCTACCAGTTAGACTAAAAGTTACCTTGCATGTTCAGAATTTTTTGTTCTTGCTTTTAAAATTATTTTTCTGCTTATCTCTTTTAAGAATTTTTCTGCTTATGAGTAGATTAAACAGTAGGACTAAGCAGGTTGCAGTTAGGATTTTTGCTATTGGTTTCCCTGTAACCAGAAGGCAACTTTAAATGGGAGAGGAAAAGGAAGAAATCAACCAAGAACATTCTGTCCCTTCAGGAAAAAATGCTGCTTGAGATATTCTAGATATAACAAAAACTTTAGTAGTGGCTTAGTAATCATCTTTTGTGCCAAGACGGTTTATGGAATCTATAATCTCTACTAAGACTGATTCTTCAGAATTATATGCATCATGATTATTTTGTTTTGTTGTTTGGGTTTTTTTTTTTATGAAACACTTGCCGAACAGTTTCAAAACACTTTGGTAAAGTATGGAGACAGGCTTACCACTATAATCAGAAAACATAGCTTATTGCTAAAATAGAAATGAACATTGAAAATTTACTAAGCTGGCATTTGCAAGGTCATCTATACTACTTTCCAGTATTTTCAGTTTAAAGCCTTAATGTGAAAGTGTTCAATTCAATTCCTGTTCACAACTTTATCAAAGAAAAATTTGAACTGGCAAATAAGCTAAGATTACCAGTGTGGGGTAGTCTAACAGTTCCAAAGCAGAAGAGAAGGTGGCTTAGAATAATGAAAGACATCTGAAAACTTTTATTTTTTTAAGTTTTCTGCAGAGCCTCTAGTTGAGTAATTCTGGACTGAGATGCTCAGAATGGCTGAGATTAACAGTGACAAAAGGGAGGTTTTCCTGTGTGATTTCCTTTTTAAGGGTAGAAGTTATAATAGAACTGTGTGGTTTAATAAGATCATAAGTGAATTGTGTTAGCTTTTGAAACATAAAATATTAAGGAACACCTCTCCAAAAGTGTGCAATAGCCATATAGGCTGTTGAATCACCATATCTGACACTTCTAGTGCCTGGCAATATATTAGATGTCCATATATCTTCAGTCTTCTAGAATTCAAAATATTTTCCTCTGTGTTACCTCATTTTATATTCTCAGTTTAGTTGTCTATTTGATACCTGGGCTGTGTTGCACCCTCCCACCCACCTACCTAATAAAACCAAAAGATGAATGTGTGTTCCAGGCATCTGTACATTTTTTTTAGCAAAATCCCCCATCCAAACTGTATTATGTGGCCAACTATTAACTATTTAACTATTAACATCTACAAGTATCTTGTTGTTATCCAAATTTTGGTAAAGTTTTTTTCTGAATGAACGGTGCTCTAGTTCCACTTTTATTTCCCCTCCTTTCTTAACTACTAAACCAGCAGGTTTGTACGAAATGCACAAGGTATACAGTGTTTTGAAATACTCTTACCACTTCCTTTTTTTCTTTTTTCTTTTTTCTTTTTTTTTACTGTATGCAGATATAAACTTTGTATCCTAGTCTAAAAGCGTCATGGTTTCCTATGGTGACTTGAAACCTATTCCATCAGCTAATGCACAACTAATCTTTCTGCAACTGCTGTTGGTATTTACAGGTTTCAGAAAACCTGAGCATCAGAAGACAGTATAAACAGGTCACGGATGAAATAGTTTTTGATGGACTGGAATATGGACTATATAATCATACATACATTCTCATAAATTTTTAATGTACTAAACATCAAACGGCTGAAATCCATACAGTCTTCAATCTAAGTTAATAACATTCATATAGTGTTGGCCATGTTGGCTGCCGTCACTGTTATCCTTTCCCTGGATTTGTAGGGAAAATTGTGAATGCTTTTGTGCTGCAACATTTTAACTTTGTGGAAATCAGGCAATGATTCCCTGTGTAATAAAATCACATGGAATAAATATTTTTAAGTGACAAAACTGATGCACATTCTATAATCTGATAGTCAATGGTTGGTGTTAGTGTTGGTTCCATATGTTCTTTTGAAGATCCTTCACAAGGTAGGAGCACTATATAGCTTGTGTAAGAAAATTTCATGTTCAGAAATGACTGCAAATTAACAGGTTTGTGTCTCCCTAGGAAGTTACATCATGGATAGAAATGGCTAGTGATTTTCCATGCTACCTGATTGATTTTTCTTTTTGTTCGCTAAGGATCACCTTGTGAGAGTAAAGTATTAAGAACAAGTAGATATAGACATTTTAGTAGCTGATGTAGCATCAGTCATTTTATACTAGATTGATCAGGGATGAAGCCATGTTAATCACAGTGACATGGGAATTTTAAAGGAAAACCTATCTGCTGCAGCTAAAAGCATCCAGCATCAGTGTATTTCATTCTTAGCTAATGTCTGTCTTGGAATAGCTGTAGAAATGCCAATTGTGATGATGACTTTTGTTATATAGGTACTTGTAACACAGTTACTGTGCACTGATATTTTCTATCAATCAGCACTATATCATTCATCAAATAGCCTTCAGATTATAATAACTTGCAATTTCTACCTACCAGCACTGGACTTTAATGGACAGTTCAGATATTGATCCAGCAAGGCAAAGAATATCATAGTCACTTGTTCCTTTCTGCTGAATCCTTTCTACTCTGATTGGGTCATTGATCACTACTTTTCTGAACATAAGTCATTGGAATCAGTGTTTCATCTTTTAAATCTTCAATTCATTTCAAAAGCTTTATGAGACAATGTCCACGTCATGAGTGTATGTAAATTTGAGGTGCAATAGGCCTGGCTTCCATGTCTTAATCATGCAAAGAGAAGTTTGGCTGAATGGAACAGAGTTAGATAATTAATATTATTTGAGCAACATGTGAAAATATTTAAATATTGGTTAAAAAGAGGAGTTATAGAGAATGAGGTAGATACCTATTCTATGTACCCCCTTTATTTCCATTGAATATCTGAAATACAGACACCACAGTGCTAAAAATGAGGAATGTGATAAACAACAGATTTCTGATCAAGTGATTTTTTTATGCACACTTAAGGTGAAACTGGCATTTCAAATTGAAGTTTACAAAAATATATATCTGATTGATATTCAATATATATTTTATGGCACTAATACCATAAACAACATATAAACTGGAAATAGTTAACCAATGATTTGATTTCAGAAAACAGAAAAATATAGTAGAAAGTTTGCAGTTACAACATTGTTTTCTGTCTCAGTAAGGAAAGGTGCTGGAATTCCTGAGCAATCTTCTTCTCCTCTATATAGCTTTTTCTGTGGAGAACAAACAGAAATATTTGATTCCTTAATTGAATGATTTGTGCAAAATATTGTAATTATTCTTTGCTAATGTCTTCCTACCACATGAAGAGTCAAAAAGATGGCAGAGGTCAGTCTCCCTCATCCTTACTTCTGTTAAGAGAGTGACAGCTGAGGGAAAAATAAACTGACAGTGACCGTTGTTGCATCAATAATTGAATAACTTAATTTGGCAATTATAAGTAAGCTTTGGCTATGCTATCATTTTATTGCCATGTCTCTAAATGCTATCATAGATTTGTCTACTGACAGCCTGCTATTTCACATGATGTCTGTTTCAAGGCAACCATTTCTGTGCTTGCTTGATATTTTTTAATTTTGTGACCTAGTTCTCCTTCAGTTAATATTATATAAATACTATTTAAGGCCCATAGTTGACTATTACTAGGATTATATATGCATTTTTGAAAAATTTTTGAACCTGTAAAATAGTATATCATCACTTTTGCATAGTTCCAGAGCATGCATTTAGTTTTAAAAAGTAATTTTACTACTAATTCACATGACTTGAGATTATTTTTTGAGGCTTCATTTATCTGATTTATCTACTAGTATTTTCTACAGCTTCTGCTTCAGAGCAGCTTCAAGAACCTCTTATGCTTCTGTGGCAGCAAATACCTCTGGTATTAAATATGCCTGCTTCTGAATATGTGTGATAAAACAGTTAAAGCAGGTCAGCAGCAAAATTTGTTCTCCATTTGAGTTTAAAGACCTTTGCAAAAAGCAGAGAGAACTTCTACCTGTACATTCAGATAAAACCTGCCCTATGTATGCTTTCATCAAAGATGCATTGTTTATATACCTTTCTTTGTACTTTTAGAACCTATGTCAAAAGACACTGGAATTCCATTTCTAAAAAGCTAGTTATCATATTTCAGATCTGTAGAGGTACATGGTAATTCAGTAACAACCAGGAATATTTTTTAAATAAGCTCAAGCTCTAAGATCATATGGGAGGAGATAGGTTTCAGAAACAATTCTCTGTGTGTCTGTAGTTGGTGGACTAATAGTTTCCCAACAGAAGACTGTAGATAGAGATGGGTTCTTTCATTGGACTCCAACTGGTATCATTAGAAATAGCACAGAACTTCTCAGGCCTGTATGCTCCTTTTTTTCAATTATTCTGGCTGGTCTCATAAAAGCTATCTATTACCTCTTCCAATAAACCTTGTCTTGCCTGTGGTGCTAGACTACCATGGCCAAAGCAATGCTACCCTAGTTTACTGCAATATAATCTGTAACATTGCTAATATCTGTATCCAAGCCTTTCACATATCTTTTTCACTTCTTTTTGTGTTTGCTACAAATCGTACTTCACAGCTGAGCAGTGTTTTGTTCTTGTTTCTGTCAGTGGATATTAGATGGAGGAACCTCTTTCATTCACTCCTCTAATCTTTTACTGTTAGTTCAAAAAGGTTAAGATGGTGAGTATCATATTTTCAATTCTCTGGTGTATGTTGTGACCTGCTTTTTATATTTAGGATGTACTACTTCAGGTGTATCCAGTTTCGTTTTATACATTGTTGTCTTTCTTGTAATAGAACGGACAAAAGGATTGACTTTCCATTAGCTACCAGTGATCCCACACCTATGCTTTAGCCAGATTATTTCCCTGACTGGTGCCTTTTGTGTCAGGATTCTGTAATGTGCGTTATATGATACCAACGTGACCCAGAATTCAGCAGTTCACCCTCTGAAAATATGGCATTATTAAGAAATACTCTTCTTATCTTCTCCTTTTTAACTCTTATGCTAAATCCTTGGTATGTTCATGTATACCTACTACATTTAGCAGCATCAAATAACTTTCTTGACATAGATACTGTGGATTAAAGAGTAATCAGGTCATTAATCCTTTATTCTTTTAGAACTAGAAAGACTGAAAAAATATAGTCAGAGTATTTTCAGAATTACTGATCTTTCATTCAGCTGGAATAAAACCACTGACAAATAATATTTTTAATTAAAAAGGAGAAATAGCCATTTATTGCTAATCTCCTTCCTGATTAAAAAATTTTATGTGAAATTTCATTCAATTTCTTATTCATGGAATCATAGAATCATTTAGGTTGGAAAAGACCTTTAAGGTCATCGAGTCCAACTGTCAACCAAACACCACCACGCCCACAGAACCATGTCCTGAAGTGCTTTGTCTACATGCTTTTTGAATACCTCTAGGGGTGGTGACTCAACCACTTCCCTGGGCAGTCTGTTCCAATGCCTAACAACCCTTCCAGTAAAGACATTTTTCCTAATATCCAATCTATACCTCCTCCTTTGCTGCAACTTGAGGCCATTTCCTCTCATCCTATCACCAGCCACCTGGCAGAAGAGACCAGCACCCACCTCACTACAACCTCCTTTCAGGTAGTTGTAGAGAGCGATAAGGTCTCCCCTCAGCCTCCTTTTCTCCAGGCTAAACAACTCCAGTTCCCCCAGCCGCTTCTTACAGGACTTGTGCTCTGGACCCTTCACCTCTTTTTTGCACATGCTCCAGGATCTCAATGTCTGTGTTGTAGTGAGGGGCCAAGAACTGAACACAGTATTCAAGGTGCAGCCTCACCAGTGCCGAGTACAGGGGGGGAAATCATTTCCTCTTAAATGCTGACAGGCTTGGGGCATTGATGACCTCTCCAGGAAGCCTGCTCCAATGTTTGACCACTCTTTTGGTAAAGAAATGCTTCCTAATATCCAGTCTAAACCTTCTCTGGTGTAGATTTGAACCATTCCCATGCATCCTGTCACTGGATACCTGGGACAGAGCTCAGCACCTGCCTCTCCACTTCCCCTCCTCAGGAAGCTGTAGAGAGCAATGAGTTTCTCCCTCAGCCTCCTTTTCTCCAAATTAGACAAGCCCAAAGTCCTTGGCTACTCCTCATGGGACATGCCTTCCAGACTTTCACCAGCTTTGTTGTCCTCCTCTGGATTCATTCAATCACCTTAACATCCTTCTTAAATTGCGGGGCTCAGAACTGCACAAAGTACTCCAGTCGAGGCTGCAGCAATGCTAAATGCAGCAGGGTAATCCCTTCTTTTGACTGGCTGGTTATACTGTGTTTGATGCACCCCAGGATGCGGTTTGCCCTCTTGGCTGCCAGGGCACACTGCAGACCCCTATTGAGCTTGCTGTTGACCAGCACCCCCAGAGCCCTTTCTGCAGGGTGGCTCTCCAGCCACTCCTCTCCCAATTTGTACTTGTGCCCAGCATTACTTCATCCTAGGTGCAGAATCTGGCATTTGGACTTGTTAAATTTCATCCCACTGATGATTGCCCGATGCTCCAATCTATCTAGATCCTCTGCAAGGCCCCTTGTCCCTCAAGAGAAACACCAGCACCTCTCAGTTTGGTATCATCAGCAAACTTGCTAATGGTGAATTCAACTCCTGCATCCAGATCATTGATAAATATATTGAACAGAGCTGGCCCTAGAATTGATCCCTGAGGAACACGGCTGGTGACCAGTCACCAGCCAGATGTAGCCCCATTCACTACAACCCTTTGAGCTCTGCCCTTCAGTCAGTTCTTCACCTAGCAAGCATTATGTCACAACATTAGTTGGTCCTCCAGCTCTGTCATGGTATTCACTTTAGTAAAACACTATGCTTCGTCTTTGTCTTTCTGAAGGAGTAATGCTAAATGCTATCTCTTCCCAATTTATACTAGGGAAGTTGTTATGGGTTTGTGTGGCGCGGTTTTCCCTTGGTGGCAGGGGAGGGGGGCTACAGAGGCGGCCCCTTTAAGAAGTTGCTGGAAGAATTCGCCGCCCCAAAATGTCGGACCCGCGCGCCAAAATGTCGGAC
>VYZV01013885.1:81713-148006 GCA_013401275.1 Pandion haliaetus | reverse complement strand
AGGCTATAGGGAGTTTTTTTTTTTTTTTTTTTTTTGGTTAAATTGTGCTCTGGCATATATTGTAGCAGAAGAAATATTTTTCTGCTGAACTTGCTTCTCAGCAAAGACAGCTCTGCCAAATGAGTTCACTTGCCATTTTGTTGCAGAACTACTTTTAGTGAATTTGCAGCCAAGCATGCTAAAGACTCGAGATTCAAGGCAATTGAAAAGATGAAAGATCGAGAGGCCTTGTTTAATGAGTTTATCACAGCGGCAAGAAAGAAGGAAAAAGAAGATTCGAAGACCAGAGGTGAGAAGGTAAGGTAACCTTTTTAGTTCCAGCAGTGTGAATGGTGTGAGTCTGAGTGAGATGGGACAAAGACAGTGCTTGGTTTGCAGTGTGCCTTCTCTGAGACAGGGTCCTTCTCTTTCCATAGAGGTTTTACAATGTAAACACTTCAGTGATGTCCCTTTGGTCTTTCTGAACTAACTATTTTAAGTTTGCAGGTATACTGACTTTTAGAGTACATAGGATTGAACTTACATTTATTTGTGAAGCTGAGTTTACTTAAATAATCACACTTTTTTTTGTTTTGTTTACCTAAGCAAATAACATTATTTTCTTATCTGGAATAATGCCTGTTTGTTTGTTTTTGTTTTTGTTTTCTAAGTTATTTTATCCCGAAGCATTAAAAGGAAAAGGATTCTTGTCCTGTTTGGCTGGAAACCGCAGAACTGGCCATTACCTCTCTGTTCTCTCAGTGGAGGCAGTAAGAACTTGAAATTCTCTGTAGGATACTCCGTTTAAATTTCAGACGGCTTCCGTATCTTCTCTTTCCATCTAAAAGCTAGCACTTTAGTGACTTTTTAATCTTTCAGTAAATATATCTTACATAGAAACTGCTGCTTATTAGAATTAAAGGTCAGCTATTAAAGATTAATGAATTCCAAATGTCATTTGATCGTATTGTCAATAGCAGGGAGCAGGCTTTCACCACTGGAGAAGCAGGCTGCTATGGAGGTGGCATCAAATGTTATCATCAAAATATGCAGCCACTTACTGAAATGTCCCTGTGTGTTGTGTGAATGGAGAAAATAACCTCTAAAGCCAAATCATTTTTGACATTTTAAAGTCTGCAATATTTATTTTGTAGTATAAAGTTATTGCAAATTTCACCTACTAAGAATGCTTACAGAAGAGAAAAATGCTGAATAACAGGTGACAAATTCGTTATTCAATAAGTTTTGTATAATTTCTTTAATCTAGGTACTCTGATCTAATTTGATTCTCTACTTGATTTTTTTCAAATGTTGACTTATTGCTGATATTTTCCATAAATGATTGTGCTTTCAGAGGAGAACTGATGTAGTTCAAAACTAGACTTTTATATATTGCATTTCAGTTATTAATATGGAATTTTAAAGCATTCTTGCAGCTTAATAGTGCAGTTGAAGACTTAAAACAAAGTAAATAATTGTTTTGTTGTTGCATGATTGTTCTAAAATTGAAAAGTTAAAAGAAGAGAGATTGTGTTTGTTTTGCTTTTGAAATAATGTTTTTTTTTCTCCAAAAGCCTTTTGTAACCATTTTATGTATTCTGTTTTATAACAAGTGGATAGACTTTACAGTTATGTGCTGTGCGGCCTGTCAATCAGTTCAGTCTGACAGCTGTCAATCACTGACACGCAAATATTATGGGATTCCCTAGTGAGGAAAGAATTGGTATCTCTGTGTGGTGACTTTAGCCTCCCGCAGTTCCGGTACTTTACATTTTTTTAGTTTTTTTCCTTGTGAAGTGATGAGAGTTGTACCTGCAATGTGTTAACTGCCAAAAAAAAAAAAAAAAAAAAGACTTCTAAATACACCTGAAATATTTTCAATCTTACTTTCCTTTGTTTTTGAAAGTGTTTAAAACATAAGAGAAAATTTAAGGCATTTAACCTGAAGCTTTCTCAGTCTGTTTTAAAAGTCCAAAATCTTTATTTAAGGAGGATCAACTTTACAGAAATCTTTAACGTAAGGGTTTTAAATTTATATAATGTTTTGATTTTGCTTCATGGAGTTATGGCTTAGTGGATGGTGATGGAGCAGCTGGCTTTTCAGATGGTTGTTTTTTTTTTCACATGGCTGATTTCAGTGAGTAAATGCAGTGCTAATACTTCTCAGATGACAGAGACAAGGAAGTATGCCTGGGTTTGAGGATAGCGGGAAAGGGACTATGAGCTGGTGATGTTGACCGAGCTGCTGATGTGCTCTCCCAGGACACAGCACTGTTCCATGTCCTCGAGATGAGCCGTGCCAGCAGATGAGCCTGACATCCCACTTTACGTAGACACGTAGACGTACGGAAACGTTCAGCTGCAAACATCCTGCAGCCCACTGTGCTGATGGCCGTCTCGTCTGTTATCTATCCTGTATCAAGATCTCTTAACAGTGTTCTTACATAATACTCTACTTAGTGGAGCTAGTTCCTGTGTATAGATATACTAAACTCATAACATTTTAGAGCTATGATCTTAAAAGATCATTCTTCGGTGAGATGTTTTTGACTCAATTTTTTGAGGCTTTTGTCTCTCTTTTTTTTTTTTTTTTTTTTTTTCCTCTTTTTAATTGAAAACCGAATTTTGATACTTGTACTGTATCCATTGTGGATGACTGAAGTTAAACCCATGCTTTAAGAGCATTAAAGGTCTGGAAGCGTCATTCGTTTTTCTCGGGAGGGAATTGGCTGTACCCTCCTGGTTTTCTGCTAAGTCGGTCGCTGGCGAAGCAGCAGATGGCCCCGCTGGCATCTCCGTACGGTAGTGCAGGAGCTCAGTAGTGAGCAAGTGCACGGCTGCTGAGGGAGCGAGGAGGGGCTGCTGCTGGCGGCTCCAGCAGGAGCATCTTCCTGCAGGTTGTGGTGTTCTTCTTAGGTTTGGTTTTGTATGGCAGCTGGTGCCACGGTGCTTCCAGCAGTGTTGCGGGTATGCAGTTTTTATCCGGTGGAATATATATGCGTATGCATACATTATTTGTGCAGGCTGCTTCTGTTGAAAGTTTGGGATACCCTTACTTTATAGACTTCTGTAATAACACCTGGGAATTGTTTGATTTTTATCAAATATTTCTAATGCCATGGCTTAGAAAGCTTCATATTTTCAATACTGCATGCATGTTTTAAGATGTTTTGAAACAACAGTCTTGATTTTACAATGAATAAACGGTTTGCTTAGCATTTTGTTCAGCTACTTTTAAGAAAAAGTGATAGAGCTGTAGATGTAGAACAGCTTCCTACTGGCACTAACCAGTTGTTTTCTAATCTCTGTTTACTATCTTAATCTCTCTCTGTTGAGATAGTAAAGAAAAAAAGCCTATAAAGCCTTTTATGTTTATATGTGAATATTGTGAAGAACTAAAATTGTCGGTGGGCAAGCCTGCAGAATGTTGGTTCTGACCTTCATGTCGTTCTTGCATTCTGTAACTAAACACACTTTCAGAGAATCAGGATGTGACAGTTCTCTGGCAAGCCAGAGTTTGTTCGCCTCTGTCCACCTGCTCGCTTCCCTTACAAACCTCTGTGTTTTGGAGCTAAACTGCTTTTGGTGGTTTTCTTTTTTAAAGGGATGAGGAGAGGAGATAAGTAGCAAAATATGAGTGGCAAGTCCTTCTCCTAGGTTGGTTTTTTTTTTAATTAGTGTGCCATAAAGATGGGTTTTGTTTTGTGGACCAGCAGGGTTTGGGATGCTGTGAAGGCAGCACGCTTCGCCTTGCATGTGGAGTCCCTAGAGTCATTCCCTGGCACTCTGCGAGTGAGGCGAACCAGCCCCTCGCCTCTCTACTTTGGAGAGATGGAGGCTTAAATGCCAAACCAGACTTCTAAGGAAATAAAAAGGAGAAAATACCTAGGAGCTAAAGTGTAGCAGGAACAGGGAGATCATCTACCCCAGAAAAAAGAGATGTAATAAAGGCACAGTAGTCGCTCTTGCAACTGCTGGTTCTGGGAGTTTGGATGAAAACATGTTGCTAGTTGTCTCGAAATGAAAAAAGTAATATGATTGATCCTCTGCCAGCCCTTTGTGATAGCTGTTATGGACAGAGTGCTGACATGCCATTTCCAATTGAAAAAGTAGACTAAAACATTTCCTTAAACTTTTATGTATATGTGCATATCCAGCTTAAATGTAATTTACTTAATTACCATATGTGGGTAATTCTTCATTGGTTAGATCCATCTTAAGACATTGCTCTTTATCAGCAGATCCAAGTATGTACCTCTGTTCATTGTACACTTGGATGATGAGTCCATAAATATTTGTCTAGAGCCCTGCTTAAAACTGCATAGCTTCTGTAGTATTAATATGCAAAATGCTATAATGTACAGTCAGTAACTTGTTACTTTGAGAGAGAGAGAGATAAAAGCTCAAAAAATAAGCTTAAATTGGAGTAAAATAATAAAAACTGTATTGGTGAATCATTCTTTAAAGAATATAGTTCATCTTAGATGTAGCAGATCTTTATGTATCTGCTTTAGCAAAATTGTCCTAAGGGGAAGTGAATTTTAGATGCAGTTATGTCTAAATTCAGAGTTTTAGTGACTTCTCTAAATTGTAATGGTATGTAATATTGATATGCTTCCCACTGTTGGAGGTAAGTTGACTCCTTTTTTCATAAGAGCAAACTGTTGGGTATCAAAGTATCTTTCTCAAGTATTGTCTTTCTGTTTCTGTCTGTAAAACAGATCAAAATGGACTTCTTTGAACTACTGGCTAATCACCACCTGGACAGTCAGTCTCGCTGGAGCAAAGTGAAGGACAAAGTAGAGACTGACCCCCGTTACAAAGCAGTGGATAGCTCTTCACAGAGGGAAGACCTTTTCAAACAGTACATAGAAAAAATAGCTAAGGTAAGCGTGGGACATTCAGAAGTATAACTTAGGATGTTCTGCTGGTTGCATTGCTGTTAATGTGTGAAGTAACTAACTAGAAGGTAGACTAGTATGTGTTGTAGTTGCATACTAAAGAGAATTCTATACCATAGTTACTTGTAGAAGTAACCCAGAATGACAGCTTGAAACTTAGAAATACTGTCCCTGGTGGTACTGCTGCTGTGGATGTTCGGGTATGCATGTGCGTATTTGGGAGAATTTGTCCCGCAGAGCAAGAAAGGCAGAGACTCCTGTAAAGCCATTGATTGTAAAAATGGCTGTAAACTTCAGAAAATACAGACACCACAAAGAGTACTTCCTACCAGGATGACAGAGTTTCCTTTGCTGGGATTTTTTTTTGTCAGCTGAGCTTCCTTCAGGAATATAGATGGTTCATACACAGTTCCTTCACTGGTTCTTCTCTTTTAATCCAATATTCCTACGTTTCTCCTCCAGGCAATTAGTGGTTGAGAATGTAAAACTTGGCTAACAAATAGTCATACCACTCTACTTCTGCCACCCCATTATTCAGAGTTTGTCACTGTACACAAGAAACATGCTCCCGAGAAGAGTTTCTGTGATCGGCATTGTGACCAAACTTCTCTTTCCCCCACGTAAACCCTATAATGCTCCAGTATAGCTGTTGAAGCAAAATTTTGTAATCCATAGATCTCAAATCACTTTAAAGTATTTTGTTCCAAGATGCCTTTAGTTTGATAACCCTTTAATTTACTTACCTGTCTAATGAAAATCTGAAAGGTGTTGTATTGTTTTTACTGAGAAAAGTTTGTTCTTATATTTCAGAATTTAGATTCGGAAAAAGAAAAGGAGCTGGAAAGACAAGCTCGCATTGAGGCAAGTTTGCGTGAACGAGAAAGGGAAGTCCAGAAAGCTCGTTCGGAGCAAACCAAGGAAATTGATAGAGAACGTGAGCAGCACAAACGGGAAGAAGCTATACAAAACTTCAAAGCGCTTCTGTCTGACATGGTGAGATATGGATGGGCTTTCTCAGCTTGTCAGCGCATGCTTTTTCAAATTGTTGCCCTATATAAAAGCTTTTTGGCATTTGTAGTTAAGTATATATAGAAATAGAATCCTGCTCTCTTCTCCCTGCTGCCTTCCACTCACTGTTGGGAGTTTTGCTTTGGTTGGAAGAGAATGCTTTGCATTTAGGGTTCATGTGCTGGCTTCTTGCCCAGGGAGTTAGTGGATAGCATTATTCCTGCTGTTTCTCTGCAGTCTCACGGGTGATGGCAGAATCTCAATCATGCTACTGTAAACTTCAGTGTGTCTGTTGCAAAATTATTGTTGGGCATTAGGAATAGTCCCCTTATTTTTGCATTGTTTCTCTTCTTCATGATCCAAACACAGTGCTTTTGTCTTACCATTTCTCTGCTACGTTGTGTGTTTACTTTGTTCTGCTGGTCAAGCTAATCTGTGAGAGAGCAGTTCCTGTATGGCAAATGCCCTATTACGAGGACAGGATTAGCAAAATGAGTTTTCACCAGTATGTGTTTCATGCCCTTCCTCCCTGGTGTAAGATATGAAATCCAAACACGTTACTAGTGTTCAGTTCCACATTTCAGCACTGAAATCTTTATAAGGGGGAAGGGTATAAACGGCTCATCACTCTCATCTGCTGGTATAGCTAGTAACATAAAGCAACAGCTGCTTGAGGATGCTCTCTGGGCTAGAAGCAAAGCACTGCAAAGCTCCTAGTGCCTCTTTGGAAGTGATTATCTCTGAGGCTGCCTTTCCAGACCACTTAGAGTTAATATAGTATGTTACGCACAGAGGAGGAGAGTGCTGGATTTTTCTTTTGGAGAGAATACTCAGCCAGGTCAGTGGGGTATCTCCATCTGCATGTGAACCGATGTAAAGTAATTCCTTCTGCCACTGCTTGTTTACTATTTGTGGGGAAGCTACTACAGTCTTTTACTTAAAAGCTGTTTAGTTTTGGCTTGAGGTTTTGGGGTTTTTTTAATCCTTAATTTGAACCTTAACTCGAAACAAGAGAAATAAAAAAAAGTAAGCATATAAGATATCAGTGAACTGTAGAAAAAATGGTTTAAAAAAATAATCATCTTTTGGCTCAGGTGCGTTCTTCAGATGTGTCATGGTCTGATACCAGAAGGACTCTACGCAAAGATCATCGATGGGAATCTGGCTCCTTGCTAGAAAGAGAAGAGAAAGAGAAGCTCTTTAATGAACACATTGAGGCACTTACCAAAAAGAAGAGGGAACACTTTAGGCAACTTCTGGATGAAACTTCAGCGGTAAGAGCTGTACTGCATGTATTCAAACTTCAAATCTTTGCCAGCCCATTGTGATTTTTCTGTCACACAATCTGATTTGTTTGTTTTCATTTCCAGAGCCCCTTTGCTTCACCGCTGTCATCTTCTTCATAACAAAATTTGTGCATTATGTTTCCTTACCTGTTTATCTTGAGTGTTACTTTGGTTTAACATACGGTTCATTTACATTTAAAATTCTAACCAGTGATCTCTTTATCTCCTGCAGGATGTTACATTTCTTCAACATTTGATACTCTTTACTATATGACATCTTGCTCTTTCAGATATCCAGTGTGTTTGTCTTAATAAATACCAGTATATAATCTTACCAAGTTCATCTGTTTTGATGTTCTGCTGCTTTATTTTGTGCTACTGAATCTGAACTTTTATTCTATATAATGCTATGGAACTCTATCCCCTATTCTGTGTATTGTGGGGTTTTAGTGAATCTTGCTCTTTCTTAGTTATGTGCCACCTTCAGTCAGCTTTCTTTTAACCCAAAAGTTTTTTACCTCATTTTTTTAATGCTTTAGTTAAAAGTGCTTAAGAACATTAAGCAGATTTTTAGTGTGATAGAATAAAATGACAGACATGTAACTCTGAAGCCAGGTTTCTGTAGGTAATTTTTAACAATGCACTGATATACATGAATACATACTAGAAAAAGACATTGGGATGTAAATGATACTTGTGAGGACTTTGGTCTGAAAATGCCATCTTAAAATACTAAAGAAAAGTGAATACATAAAATCATACTGCTACATTAATATTTTTAAGTAGATAAATAATCAAAACCCAGCACTTGAAAATACAGCAACAACTTTGTCAGTGGATTCGGGTGATTATTTAAAAGCTTCAGATGTAGTAATATTTACATTCCATATTCTTAGAATCTAATTTTCTCTTAATTTACCTATTTTTGCTTTTTTTGAAAGATAACTTTAACATCAACTTGGAAAGAAGTGAAAAAAATCATTAAAGAAGATCCGAGGTGCATTAAATTTTCTTCGAGTGACAGGGTAAGTGGTTTGCATCGCTGTTGCTAACTTTCAGTACGGTGCAAGATATAGAGAAAGTAAGTTAATGGCTGCTGAAGTGGTTTCTGCTTTATGTGAACCAAGTGTTATTGTTTAAATAAGATTTTTTTAATTAACAATGTAAAAGATAAGGAAAAATAGAATGCAATTATTGCTTATGTTCAGTACGTTTAACTTGCATGAAGTACTTAATCTGCACTCAGTGTTTTAAGCTTATCTTTTTTCTTTCAGAAAAAACAAAGGGAGTTTGAGGAATACATTAGAGACAAATACATTACTGCCAAAGCTGACTTCCGAACGCTATTGAAAGAGACCAAATTTATAACGTACAGGTGTGTAGCATAATGTCAACAAAGGACTAATCTTTTTATTCTGCTTTTCCATATAAGTGGCAACAAACTGATGTCTGGGTTTTTTCCTAGCATAAGCTGGTGTCTAAGTTACACTTTTGCAGCCTTCCGTAACCTGTCTCAAAAAAAAAAAAAAGTCTGCAGCAGCTCGAGACTTCTTTTTGCTTTATTTTGACATTTCTCTTGCTGACTAATGAGTAATGAAAATCAGACTAATCCAGGTGTGAGGTTCTTTTTGGCTTCGGAATAGTATTCTGTGAATAGTACTCTGAGCTGTCAGGCATTAAATTAATTTTGTGGTGAGGGCCATCTCATGTTTGTATTAATCCTTGGTTTAGACTCAGGAGGGATCAATACTGAAGTGAGGACTCTGTTTCAGGACTTTGGAGTAGACAGCAAAGAAATATTGGCTTCATTGAAATTTTATTTAAAAAATAATAATTTGCCTAGTTTCTGTGGGAGGATTTAATTGAAAGGGTATGCCTTACAGGTGGGTAGATTTACAAAGCAGTTGACTTTCTCACTCAGTTTCAGGGCATGGTAAGGCTGATACAGAATCTTGGATATGGACCAAAACAAGTTTCCTATCAGAAACACGAGTTCACTTCAAAAGGAGAAAATGAAATAAAGTTCTTTGGATCCTAACAAACCGCATGGCTCCCTTGCGGTCAGCGCTGTAGTGTGTTGGAGTTCTGGTTTCAGGCGGTGCTGCTGTCAGTGAGCTGAGTGACAGTGCTCTAAGCCGGTGCGGCAGACACAGTCAGTCAGGCTGGATTGTAACTGAGACTCCCACATCCAAATTCTAATTATTTGCCTCATTTAGGTGCTGAATGTAAAACTCTGGTTTTTTGGTTTTGGGTTTTTTTTTTTTTGTCCCCTCTAGGTTTTAGCATTTGTATAGTTCTTGTAGTGCTGTTCAAGGCCATTGCAGCCAGACAGGAGTCTTCCGTGGTGCCTAGTAAATGTAGCACAAGTGTAGGCAACGAGCCTTTATTTCCTGTGCATAGAGTACTGTTGATGTGCCTAGTCCTGACCTAAAGTGGCATCTTTCTGGCTAAGAAGATACCCAGGCCTCCACACCCTTTCCCTGCTTTGCCTTTCCGTTGACTCTACCTGTGCTTTCTTACAGTGAGGGCGGCTTCTCTAAGCTCGTAGCAGCCACCACCAGGAGCAGGGTGGGTCCCCAGGGCGTTCTGTGCGTCCTGGACCACTCTCGGGTGGTAATTCTTAACGCTTGCTTTCAGATCCAAAAAGTTGATCCAGGAGTCAGATCAGCATCTGAAAGATGTAGAGAAGATACTACAAAACGACAAGCGCTACCTGGTACTTGACTGCGTACCAGAAGAGAGACGCAAACTCATTGTGTCCTACGTAGATGACCTGGACCGTCGAGGCCCACCTCCACCACCCACAGCTTCAGAGCCTACAAGACGAACAACAAAATAGTTACGAAATACTCTTAAGCCAAGGGTATCTATTAAATCAGAAAGCTTGCATGAGCCATCTGTCAGGTTTATACATACACATTACCGTGAATATATTGCAAAACCATCTGAGGAGCAGAGGAAGAAGCAGCATTTGTGAACATAAAATGGTCTTGGGGCTGGGGGAAGGGCAGACGACCAACAAAAAACCCATGTTAAAGGTATTTATGAGTTTCTTTGGGGCATGACTGACAAAAATCCGAACACGTGGGCTGTGTTTGGTAACTTCAGATCTCAGAGCAGTGCAGTATCTGTATACGAGGTGAGTGTCTGATATTTGGAGGCATTCTTCTCAGCAGTGTCACACGTGTGAGTCTTAAGGATGATCACGCTTGTGGTTTGAACTTGTACTACGTGTGTGCTGCCAGCTTCCTAATGGTTGCTCGTGGTCCCTGGCTGAGGAGGTGAAATGCTGTCTGATAGCTTAAATTATTGATTACTGAAGACTGCATTCTGGAAACACAAGTCCCAGTTCTCTGCTTGCTCTCACCCTTGTAAATGCTTTTAATGGATTTAGTTCCAGAGTTAGAACTGAGAGAGGAGAATTATAACTAAGAGACCAAATTAAATTTGTTCACAGGTCTGCTTTGTTCCTTACCCTATCCGTGAATTAGAAGCAAAAATCAGGTTGCTCTGCCCAAGTGAAGATTTATCTAATAATTTTTACTCGAAGTTGGAAACACTTGGTGAATAACAGTGGTTACTGGAGCAGAACAGGACGGTTGTATAAACACATTTTTATTTACGATAGTGATCTTTACATACTTCTGGATTAGACTGTGGATTTCCCCTCTGGGCAATTCTTGTAAACTATACTCCTGTTTTGAATGTTAAACTTGTGTTTCTAAAGTTTAATTTTGAAATGTTGGGATTGTTCAGTTTATGTATTTGAACTACAATAAACCAACCCTTTTTATATATGGATTGTACAGGCCTAATACCAGTTTTTGTTGGATTTTGTTGAACTTGTGAATTTACAAGTAAAGCAAACAACTGAAGTCATACTGCCTAAATTCTTGGCTGCGTTTGCAGAACAGTACCTGTGGCACTGTGCAGCATCGGATTACGCTTCAGCAGCAGCATTGAGGTCAGCTTACGTGCAATGGGGTGCCAAGCAAAATTATTTTCTAGTTTAGTTCTTTAGTTTTTTGCTTAAATGTGAGATGGTAGGGGTGGCAGCGTCAAAGTATTTCTTTCTGTTTCTTCTGTATTTGACATGGATCTCTTCCTCGGATTTGAGGGGTGGGGAGGGATTGGTTCTTCCATGAGAAACTGGGGGTTTTCAGCAATTACAGTTTCGGTGACCAGCAGTTTGACTTGCAGTCTGAGCACCAAGACGGAAGGTTGCTCACAAAGATTTAGGCAGCTTGGGAGGGATTTGTACTGCTGCCATCTGAAACACGGTGCTTGTAGTAAGAACGTACTCCTAAATTCAGGGCAAGCATCCCTCCTCTCTCTTGGTGCCTGCCGGCTCCGTCAGTGTGGCGGTACCCAAGCCATCAGAAACCAGCATCGGGCGGTGCCTTTGCAGGGAGGGGAAGCGGAGTAAGGAGGATTGTAGCTTGCGTAAGGCCAAAAATGTTAGACCCTGTGGGAAGTGTAGCTCCCACCTGGAAAGTACAATTAAGCTCTGCCCGTACGCCTGCCGGGGGAGCAGGGGAAGGCTGCGGAGCGCTCTGCCGGGGCTGTGGGGAGCCCTGGCTGCACGGGCAGGGGGGGATGGCAGAGCTGCCTGCGCTTCCACAGTCACCGTCGGCCCTGGAGAAATCCCACCCCGCAGCCGCTGCCCATGAGCTTGCGTTGGCAAGTTAGACCTCAGCGTGGTTTTCTTAATTTGTAACAAATTCTTCATGTTGTACTTGGATGTCAGATGTCTTAAGAATTTTGGATCGCCTGCTTCAGGCAGGTGGGTTTCACAGTTACTTGTTCACATCCGAGAACAGGAGCGAGGGACACCGGGGGACACGAGGAACTGGCGCAGGAGCGCGGTACAGGGTGAGCTGGAAGCGTTTTGCCAGGGACAAAACATCAGAAAGTTTCTGCTGCGATAACATCAATTCAGAAAAAAAGTGTTGGTTCTGCACTGAGTTGCCCGAAGCCGGACCCGTCCTTCAGAGGCTCCTGCCCACGGCGGGGGTTGCGGCCAGGGCAGCCTTTGCCCTCACCAGCCGAGGCTGCGCGCCGGCGCTGTGCGGGTGCCAGATGCAAACCCCACAGCCGCCCTGCTCCGCCGCGGCCAGTGTGCACGCCTGTCACCAGCCGGATCACTACTGGACAAAGAGAACAGCAAGAGTGGTTTTTAATTTTGAATTTCTTTAAAATCTTCATTTTTATGGACAAACGAAGAGTGTACTGAGCCGCAGCATGGGAAGGTTTTGGCAGTGAAGGGTCAGACGACTCCTGCGGACAGCGGTGATGCTAACAGGTCAGCTCGTTTTGGTGCTCAGCTGCTGACAGCAGGGAGTCCTCTGAACCCCCGGGGCGCAGGGGGACCCCACAGCCATCCCTGCACCCGGCGTGGCCCAACCGTGCCCACCAGCCCCTGCGGTGCCCTCGTGTCTCCTCGAGTGCCCTCTGGGCAACGACTCCGTGGCCACAGCTGGGACGCAGAAGGTGCCCGGGGTAGGACACTGGTGGTGGGAATTGTGGCAACGCGTCCCCTCACCGTGAGAGCACGATGTGGCCCCGCTCTGCCAGCAAATGAATTTTTCACTCAGCGTAACGCGTCCCTGCGGGAAGGCATACATTTTTTATGGCCGTTTTAAAATATGGTTGACTTGTTCATTAAATGGATAAGATTGCTATTAACTTTAATTTATCTTGTTTATGGAGACCAGATGTTCATTAACATTTATTTATCTGCTTATTCTGTGGGTAAAGCAATTACGCCTAACGTACCGGGTCCCTGGTGGGGGGGTGCTGCCGTTGCAGCCTCAGTGATGCTGCTGGAGGACATGCTGGTGATGCCATCACCACGACATCGTGGAGCTGGTCCCCTGCCCTTGCAGCACTGCGGGCATGCTCCCCTGTGTCCCCCTGCAGCAGGGACAGTCTATGGGATCCTCTTCCAGAGAGGAGGTTAGGCATAAGGGATGCTGACCAATTTTCTAGCACCTTTCCCATTACAGCCCTGCCATCGGGCTGCTGCTGTGGATGAGCGCTCACAACGGGCTGGTGGGGCAGGATTTAAATCTAAGAATGCTTAGGAAAGGGAAAGAAACTCAATTTGTGAAAAGCTGGACTCATTACTGGGATAAGGAACTGCACTCTGTCACCGGCGCGAGGGCCAGTCCCAGTCTCGGGGTTCAGGTTCTTTTGTGGCCGTGTTGGTGTTTCTGGCTGTTACGCAGAGACCCGGCACCGCTCGACAGTTTCTTCTTTGCTCTCCTGCTGCGGGAACCAGCGCTGAACCCGCAGCTTCCCGAGGGATCTCAGCTGCTCTTGCAAGCAGCAGTAAACGGGGCCCCGTAGTCCTGCCCGTTGCCCAGATGAGGGGCCGGCAGCACTGGGGGCTGTGCCACCTGCGCAGCCAACGCAACCTGCACCTCTCACGGCTCCTGGGGAATTCCCAGTCCCTGGGGCCATTCCCTGCCCTGGGACGTGGTGGCCGATGGCCCCAGCTTTGTAACCCTTCCCTCTGCCCACACCACTTTCAGCTGCCCCCACAGCAGTGGCAAACTGTGGTAGGACACCCGACTCCTGCTGTAGTTTTCAACAGTAAGCAGGTATCAACTCAGCAGCGCTATTCCTTGTCCCGTTCCTCACGTTCGTTCCACAAGCTTTAGAAAAAAGTTATTTTTCCCGGGAGTGACGTGTAGCTGCCGGCCTGCCATGGGTCCAGCCATGCACGCCGGGTGAGCGGGTGCTTTCAGGACGATGTTTCGCCCTCCTACCCCACCAAAACCGAGCTGTGCTCAGGTGTCTGGCCCAGCATGAACTGAGGTGTGTGGGAGCAAGCTGGGGATACACAGCAAAGAAAGTGATGGTGCGATAGGTCCTTCCAGAAAACTGGGAAGAAAAGACTGTTTATTAGGAACTTTGTGATTTTACTTTGATGCCACAGCTCACCCTGCTGTGGGAAGGTGGCTGTTGCTGAGCAATGATTATGGCCAGTGGCTAATGACAGTCACAGAAGTCTAATTTTATCACGTCTCGCCTTCACTTGTGGGAGCGAGTAAGAACTTCCAGTCCCAAATAATCCATTTAAAATTTAATTTTGAGCTGATATGCCCTGGTCTTCTAACGATACTTTACTGATACGCCGTTGTTTCCTTGGCACAGGCGTGCCGGCGGCAGACAGGGTTGCTGGGCTGCACAGAGGGGTGAGCACGGCTTGGGGGGACGGGGCCCGGCTCAGACGCGGCCCTGAGCAGGCTCTGCAGCAACACAGGAGAGAGCTGTGACAGGGGCGGGAGGCTGTGTTCAGTGGGACTCTGGCACGGGACCTTTTGAATACTGTCCCAAAGGACTTGGAGGTGCCTGAGGGACATGGGGCTCCAGCTGTTGTGAAGAGAAGCACCACGGATGCAGCTGCAGGAACCCTCGTGCCCCACACCAGGAGCCCAGCACCTTCGTGCCTCGCAGGGCAGCTGGGCTCAGCTTTGATCTCAGCACGTGAAGGGGCGATGCCACAACCTTTTAAAATGCTTGGAAATGAGAGCTCCGTGTTTTGGGCATCCCCTCCCAGCCCTCGTAACCCCGTCAACAGCAGCACAGCCTCAGCTGTGACCAGTCCTTCTGTAAGCTGTCTCCAGCGCTCTACACATAACTTGTCTTCCACAGAGGTAACAATAAATGTGGCTGTTTTAAATGTCAAAAGCCTTGCTGGGAATTTTGAAGAGCTCTCTGGGTATCCAGGACTTCCCCAGAGTCTCTTTGGAAGAAAACGCTCACGGTGCTGCCCTCAGCTGCCCTGCTTGGACGTGCACTGCACACCGAGGGATAAAGCCGGGGCTTGAATCTGTGCACGTTTTAGTAGATTAAGGTCACACAGTTAATGTGAAGGTAAATGAGTGTCTGTTTGAATAACATTTCCTTGACAGTATAATCCATGCCCTGCAGCTTCTAATTAGGTGCCGCTGTTTAAATTCATCACCAAGAACAGCAGAGGATCAGTACACAGACTGCAGAGGAACTGACAGTTCCTTTTAATGCTTTATCGAATAATGAGATTTGTCCTGCTGAAGAAGGTGATGTGTTGGATGCTCCCAGTGAGTTGCCATCAACAACAGCCCTCCCGTGTTCGCCCCATGTACCCCTTCCCACCCAGTACGGCACGTAGGGCTGGCATGGCACAGCATGGCAGGGTGTGATGCGGCACAGGCGGAATGGGGCTCAGCTTTGCCGTGCCCGTGCTCGCGCCATGCCACGCACAGTGCAGCAGACCTCTGCACAGGTCAGGGCAGACTGTACAATGATAACCGCTAACCTGCGGCTCACCCGGGCAAGCTGTTCTGCCTCAGATCCTGCTTTAGGTTTATTGTAAAGCTAACTCAGCTATCAGCAGTGATTTCAAATGGAAAATAAAACCAGATTCTTCCTGAAAAGCACTGCAGGACCCGCTGTTCCCCGCGCCGGGTGGTGGAGGGTGAGCCTGGCCTCCGTCTCTGTGATGGGTCGGAGCTGTCGGCACGGGGTCCAGGCTCTGCTCTTCACTGCGGCAGGGAGTCGCCCAACATGCACCGGAGCAGGAGGGAGCGAGAGGAGCCCCAGCCGCCCCGTGTCCTCCCCAGCTCCTCCCCACATGCGAGGGGGGGGAGTTTCAGTGAAACTGCCCATCCTCATCACGATTAATTGGCTGTCAGTGTCTGTATGGAGGCAATGAGGTAACGAGCTCTCCACAGGGATACTGGCAGCGACCTGCAGCATCTCGCCTGAGGCCCGGCTGGGGCAGGGAGAAGGGCTCAGCCCACACCTCCTGTCGCTGACCTGTTGGCTTCAGCTGAAACGCTGCTCAAGGCCAGGAGGATGCTAGGATCAGGAAATACGTATTTACTGCCAAGCCTGTGTGTGGAGCTTATGCAGTGTTTGGTTTCCACGAGATACAGTGTTTGAGCAGAGTGCTGAGGGTGAGGGCTCAACAATCCACCCCGAGCAGCTCCTTTATGGACATGAATGTCCCCACAAAAATCATCCACAATCCATTCCTGCAAATGTCATGCAAAGGGGAAGCCAGCTCTGTTAGCCAGGGGCTCTGGCTTGTGGTGGCGAGACCCTGGATAAATGGAAGTGCTCTCATCTCCTGCCTCGCTCTGCTGAGCCAGCCCCTGATGCCAGCTGGAGTGTCGATGGGGTCCAACTCGCTCCCCAGGCACCATCACCAGACGGAAGGTCCAGCAGCTCCATTTTCCAGAGGCCAGGCTGCAGGGTAAGAATAATAGCCCTTGTCACCCCATACAGCCCTGTTATTGGAGATATTTAGTGCTGAGGTTGGGCCACAGGGCTAATATCTGGGATGTGATAATGTTGCTCCCTGCATGAGTGAGCAGGACATCGATTGCAGGCTGTCAGCCGGCAGCCTGCCCCTCAGACACCGCGTGCACCGGCCAGCATCCCGCACACAGCATCAGCCAACACTGCTGGCACAGCAAGCACGCTGCCCCTCGATACAGCATCCCTTAGTACTCTCAAATGCCCCTCTACAGCTGCAGAAAGCATTCGGGATTGCAGCTGGATGGCTTTCTGCACATCAAGGGCCAGCTGAAGTACCACGGTGGGTGACTGCTTCACTGACCGATGTAGAGCTCACTGCAGTTACTGGATATAACTGGTTCCCAACCTGGTTACGGGCATCTCCCCTCCTCTGTGCCCCTCAAGGTCCCCGTCGCTTTTGCCTTGCTGCTGCAGGCTGCAGATGAGCAGAAGGGCCTGTTTTAAAAGAAATCAACACGCTAAGCCTATCCACCCCACTGCACTTAGCTAAGCTGTGCAAAGGGAATTAATGCCTCCCTGGCACCCGAGCACAGGGTGGGGGCTCCACCACTCGCAGGGTTGTGCTGATGGCGGCTGCCACACCAGGCAGCCCCCGGGGACGAAGCACAGGCATGGCCAGCCACGGTGGCTCCTCCCCAGCACGTCCCCCTGCCCGGCACCGGCACTGGCACCAGCCATGGCATGCACCACGCTCCCTTGCTTCACCCCGGCATCTTCCGGAGCTACTGCACTCTGCCACAGGGTAACACGGCGCCTGTGCAGAACTGAGGCAAACGGCACTGTCCCCTCGTGGGAAAGGCCACCGACCCCGCTGGGCCGTGAGCAGGGCTCTGCGTGTGTGGCTGCACCGGGGAGAACAGAAACCACCTACAACAGACGGGTGCAACACCAGACATCCCTCCCCATGGACGATCACCGTGAATTTCATAGACATGATTCTGGGTAAGTGGGTGCAGAATGCTCTTGGCTAGCGTGGCTTCCAAAAGCGGATGTTCTTCCTGGCTGAGGCTGGTGGCAGTCACTCCAGCATGGCTGCGACCTCCCCGGCACTACGGCCCCGTGCCATGCCCAGCCCTGCACCAGCACCAGCGCTAACCCTCCCCACCCATGCACAAATGCATGCTAAGTGGGCCAGGGCCATGGGTGACAGCGCCACAAGGACACCTGCCTTCCGCAAGCCCTTAAACCCACTGGACAAGGAGGGGACAGCCCACTTTACACATCCCTGGGTTGACACACCCCCCTCCCACAGGCCACCAGTGGCAGGTGTGGGACCAGCGGGATGTTTGCTCAGCCCCACCACGACCCCCTGCACCCAAGGATTCGACTCTCGCCACGGTGTGTCCAGCTGGAGGGGGAGGCTGTATTCCCACTCGCTGGACTCCAAATTACCCACTGGCCCGACGTCCCGTAGCCTCAACAGGGATGCAGAATCCCTGGGGTCTCAGGGACACCCCAGCTGTCCCTCACCAGCACAGACCTAGCAGCCAACCTCTGACCAGGGTCCCGCTTCAGACACCGTCTGGGTGCCACAGAGCTACTGTCACCCACCACACGAGAGACACAAGCAGCGATTCCACACAAAGACACGTTTGGGACAACTTTACTTCTGATACCAGAGTGCAGGCTTTCTTTACAGGAACCAAAGAAGAACATTTTTTTTTTTTTTTAAAAATGTTTCATTTACTCTTGCTATTTTTTTTTTTACCATTTCATGTTTAAAAAAAAAAAGTTACTCCTGAAAGCCATCACTTGTAATAAATTTATAAGCCAGTGCACCTTGTTTTTTCCCTTGTGTTCACTCCTCTGAAGGCGGCAAGCTCTCCCCGCTGCTGCCCTGCGCAGGCGTGCGAGGTGCGATGGGGCGTCCCAGCAGGTCAGCACCCAAAGGCTCCGTCCCAGGGGCCGGGGCAGCGGCTTCCCCCTGCCCAGGGCCCGGCCGGGGTCCCTGCCGCTGTGCAGCTCCTGGTTTTCCACACGGTCCCCGCGCTCCTTGAGTAAGCGGCAGTTCATCTCTTGTCGGGTGCAGGAGCTGGGAGGCCATCGCGGGACACGCTGGGAATCCTTGTGGTGCCTCGCAGAGAGGCTGTCACAAGAGAGCACTTTGCCCTTAGGGAGTCCTGTAAACATCCCTGCAAGGATGCAGGCGCTGGTGGGATGCCCGCTGCCCCAGCGGAAGGGATGCACAGCAGGGCCACCCTTACGGAGCCACTTCTAAAGTGACAGTGTTCAATTTTTTTTAATTGACTTTATTCAGTTGCTTTTTGTTGCAGGAGCAGTTTTCAGATTGACTGAAAATTAAGTAGCTCTTTTTTTTTTTTTTTTAATTGAACAGTTGCTCAGGTAAAAGAGGGACCTGAACAATCTTTAGAGTAGAAAGGGGCAGCCTTGCCATGCAAAGAGGAAGAGTTATTGGTTTTATTATTATTATCATTATTATTATTATTATTATTATAATGTAGGACCACAGACAGCCTCTCTCCGAAGCAGTCAGGTGATAACAGCAATATATGGTTGGATTCTTTTTTAGAAGGTCATAAATTAGCAACTTATACTTTATCTTTAAAAAAAATCAAATAAATAAAGAGAGAGAGAGAGAGGGAGGGGGAGAGAGGGAGAGAGTCACAACATGCAAGAGCTTACAACAAACAGAACAAGTAAAAATGACCAAAGCAAAAGACAAGAAATGCAGAAGAAAAGCCCAGGTTCAATTTGGTTTGCAATCAATGCAGTTTGGAAGCATCATTTATAAAGGTATTTCATATACCAAAAAAGGCACCACAGTATCTACAAAGCCAAATCCTCAGGAGAGTTTCTGTGGGGTGGGGGGGAATGTAGGAGCCTGGCTAGAGCAGACACGTCTCGGTGCGCAGCAGATCCCCCCCCATAAGCTTGTCCATTGCAAATCTGAACTTTTCCATTTTACATTTGGTTTTGCTGTCTCTGTTGGTAGAAACACAAACTAGTAACAATAAAAAGACAAAGGTGAAAAATGGCAGAGGGGACGACGTTCTGATCTTGCAACGTAACAGGTGGAATATTTCTAGGACCAAATTTAAAACCATCGGAGCGGGACTGCTGTAACTAGAGCCCCCGCAGGGCACACAGCGTGCACCCCGGCACACACCGCGTGCCCCCCTCGCCGTCCCCTCCCCAGACGACTGCCGAGAGCCCACACTGCCGCGCCACCACGCTCGTCCGTCGGCAGACAGTTACAGCCACCCCAGTGCCGCCTGGCGACACCGGGAGAGCAAAAGCCTAACACCTCCCAGCTGCCCCACGTTCGGTCTTAGCTCTCAACACATAACTAAAAGAGAAATCTGGTGCCTGCTGGGTGTGCCCCCCCCGCCCCAGGTGCCGGGGGTGCAGGAGCACTGCCTCTGCACAACTGCTATCTGCAGAGCGTAAGGGAACAAAGGAATAGGAAGGAAAAGGAAAAAAAAAAGAAAGAAAAGAAACATTTGAAATCTTGTGTTTACTAGTATTCAGTACATGAGATTCCTAAAGAACAACTTGTCCTCCTAGTTAACCTTGTCCTGGAATATATACAGGTTATTTGTTGCTGCCACAGCAATGATGTTCTCAGAGGGGTGCCAAGCTGTATGCAGGATCTTTTTGCTAAAGTCCAGACTGTCCACGCTAATTTCGTCTTTCCTCCGCTTGCCGCCCACGCACACCTTGCGGGGCTTGAGGATGGCGCGGGGTTTGCTGTTCTCCCGCGAGGCCTCCAGCGTCACGTCGCGCTTGGTGTTGCGGTCGAACATGCGGAAGAAGTTGTTGTAGGAGCCAGTCATGATGACGCTGCGAGGAAGGAGGAAGGACGGGTCAACCACACGCGGCCCCAGCCCCTGCCACCCACCCGGATGCGATACCCCACACCTGCCCGGCACGGGCCCCACAGGACGTGGGGGCACAACTGGGATGCCAGGCATCTTGTGCCCTGTCCCACACCAAAAGGCTCAGGCTCGGCCAGCAAAGCCATGTCCCCGTGTCCTTCTCCTTAACCCAGGGAATGTGCATGGGGGAGGCAATTCTTTCAGGATAACAACGCGTATGGAGACCAATCTTCATGGTGATGATTTAGCTGACCTGAACTGAATGATTTTCACACCTTTTTAGAGGCAAACTGCCTCGTGACTAGAGGCAGACTGAATATCCAGAGGCATAATGAGACTTGGATTAGATTTGGAATTTGGGCTTCAGTCCCAGTTGTGCCTCGTTAACTTGCTCTGATGGTTCAGAGAAATAAATGTGGCAATCCTTCCAGGGCAACTGGTCTTGCATGCTTTCTGCCACCTGGCTCAGTGTGCTCGATACGTGGATAGTCGTCATCCCCAGATTTAGGCAATCGGGAGCCAAACGCATCACCACCCTCCTCCGTGTGTGGATGAAATGGAGACAGGAACCGAACCCATCCCGGAGAGAGACGGGACCCCATCAGACACCCTCAGCAGCGCTTGGGCACGGGGCTGTGGGTTCAGGTGATCCCTGTTGTACCCACAGGAAAACTCTCCAGACCCGGCACCCAGCCAAGGGCCGGGGAAGGGACCGCAGGGGGACATGGGAGCCACCGGGCCACCCCAAAGCGTGCACCCTCTGGGCCAAACTCGGCACCCACAGGGCTGGGTGCCGGGGTGGAGCCACCGCTGCCGAACCACTCACCTGTCAGACCCGTTCCAGACACACTCGAACTTGTCAAAGATGCAGTCGTTCTCGTAGAGCGAGCAGAGTTTGCTCCGCAGGTAGTCGTGAACCTGCCGGCAGGGAGGGACGGGGCGTCAGGCCACGGCACCGACTGGCACAGCCCAGTGGCCGGCAAACAACAGCCCGGCGCTCGCCGGGGGCCGAAGGACCCAGCCCAGCCCTGTGCTCTCTGCAGCCAAGCCAGGCAGCCTTGGGCACGGCCCGTTATCACATGCCCTTGCCCACGGCCACCTTTCCACTGTAAGAAGCAGCACCGGCACCACTCCATGTGTGGCTCGGGCAGCACCGGCCAGCACCAGGGCACGTCCCCTGGCAGAGGGTGGCAAGGACCGCTGCTCTGCCCTGACGCTTGCCTCCCACGCTGGCTGCCGGCACCTGAGCTTCCCCTCTTCACCCACACCCAACCTGGGGACGGGGGTGACAATTCACCAGGCCACTCAAGCCCACATTTAACAGTTCTTCGTTTGCTTTCTGTGATTTAATGGCACGATGCTCCCATCCATCAGGTTTGTACCCATCCCCACCACCAGCCTGGGAGCACAGCTCTGGCGGGAGCACAGCTCTGGCAGGAGCACTGTGGGTGCCTGACCGCTGCAGGTGCCCGGCCGTGCCACACTCACCTGGTAGGTCTCAATGGGCCGGTTCTCCATGTTCAGGTCCCACACCTTGACGGTGAGATAGTCCCGGGTCATGATATACCTCCCACTGTGGCTGAACTTGACATCGGAGATTGAGGAGATGATCTCAGAAAAAAACGACCGGTTACTTGGGTCTTCGGGCTCTTCAAAAACTGCAGACGAGGAAAAGACAAGGCCTGGCATCAGCCGAGGCAGGAGCTCCCTGTCCCCAGGCCAGGGACATGCCGCGCTGCCGGGCGCTGCAGGATGCTCCTGGGAGGGCAGCGGACATCCCCGGAGCCACGCTGCCACACGGCAAAGGAGGCTCCGGTTTGGCTGTGGAGACCTACAGGCAGCACCGAGCCGGTGTCCTGGGGCAGCCACCACCAACACCCAGACGCCCTCCGGCCCCAGAGCCGCCCGCCCTGCTGCGCCGAGCACAGGCACCTGCATCCCCACGGGACGTCCCCACAGCGGGCGGGCGAACGCTCCCCACTTCTGGGTTGGGCCTAGACCGGACAAATGCCCGTATTTTAAGGACCTGGCACAAGCGAAGCGCCTTTGTTTTTCAAGCGTGCAATAAGCAAGAGTACCACAGAAGCCCAGAAGATTTAGAGCCTCGCATGTCACGTCTGCTCTCCAGAAATCAATGTGCAGTGTAACTGAAAGTCAATGTAAATATTTTATGGCCACTGGAACCTACAGCTTTAATCTGATCAGTCTTTGAATAAATCACAGTTAGAAGGAGACTGATGAAGTTCCAAATTAAATTTATTTACAAATTTGATTTCAAAGTAACATCAGCTGGGCAAGTATGGCTTTAAAAATCAGATGCATCAGGAGAGATGCTGCCCATGGGGGGAACATGTGTCCAGCCTCCTCTTCCCACTGCTACAGAGAGCTCTGCAGCGCAGCATCAAAGGATACTGCTGGGTAAGAAGGAGAAGCTCACACTAAATCACTTCTTTATTGCATAAATCCAGTCACCAGCCGCGTTTGTCCGACCCTTGTCCCCAGTGCCGAGGCTCCGCTACAAGCCCTGCGCCGTGGCGGCTGTTGGCTCCGACCCACCGGCAGCTGGAGCAGGGGAGGTGCCAGCAGCCGGACTGGCCGCTCCGCGCCCCGGAGGCAGCGTGCCCTGCACAATGCCGTGCCGAGCACCGGCGTTTGCTCGGGTTTATCATCCCCTCGCTGAGCCCTGTGGTACCAAGGCCCGAACTCCTGAGTATGGAGGAAAAGATGCCTGAAGTGCCAGGATAAATGATCTCTCTACAAATCAGAAATGGCATTGCCCACAGCAGGACCCAGCTCTGGGTCTTTAATCACCACCAGGAAATCTGATGACACGTCAGGTTTTTTAAATAAGAAAAGCCACAGCGACAAGAGAAAATAAAGATCTGAGGCAGTCTGTGGAGAGCATCTGAATGCCATGACTTGTCTTCGCTGTAATCATCACAGGTTTGCTCACACCAGGTCGGCTGGCTTCATGAGGCTTGTTTTAATGGCTGCATCATTTCCATCACGGAAACGTGTTTGTGAGCTTGTCAAGGCTGGAGGTGTTCACTTTATAGTACAGGCGGAAGAGGCAATTGTTGCTGATACCGTACAAGTAGAAATGTTAAATTGGAGATCAACTATCAAACAGGAAAGGCCTCAGAGAATGAACCCAGGAGCCAAGGCAGCACCGAGACAAGTCAGCAAGGGTGAGATGACTGCGGTAGGAAGAGGGGCAGGAACAGCTCTCTGACACCGGTACCACATCCCCCGGCACGGCTGCAGGGCGCGTTCCCACTGGCACGGCGTCACATCTGCTCTGCTCCCCACCAGTGCCCTGCTACTCCCTCCTCCAGCAATTCCCCGTCCTCAGGGTCCTGCCCGAGCAGCGGCGGAGCAAGGGCTCATCCATCCCCTCGTGCCTGTGGGAGAGCTGGCACCGATGAGGAGCGCAGCCTCCGGCAATGCCCAGGAAGGGGCTGGGGCAGGGTTGAAGCATCAGCCCCAGCCCAGCGGGAGAGCAAGGGGGTCCTGTGCAGCACCTCCTCTGTGCCGAGGAACTTGTGCACAGGGCGAGAAGGCAGGATCCAGCCCTGCACCGAGTCAAGCGCAGGGTCCAGCTGGGCACAACAGAGTCCAGCGCAGGATCCAGTCCTGTATGCCGTCCAGTGCAGAGGAGCCGTCGACTTTCTAAAATTCAGAGCAGCTAATAGGTGAAGTCTGGTATGGGTTAACTGCATTTGCCCTGTGCCAGTCACCTTGCTGGCCGTACTAGGGCTTTGATACTGGAAAGCAAAAACCAGACCTACCAATGCAGAGAGCAATTGTTCAAATGACACTTCTGGAGGTGACCTCCCCGAGCTGCTGCCTCTGCACTTGCCCTGCACTGGAGCAGCCCTTGGCCAGAGGGATCCTCTGTCGGGGCAGCTTCAGAGAAAACAGCTTTCTTTTACTCATCAATAAATTTCACCACTCCTCATCAATAAATTTAACACCAATTCAAGTACTGGCTTTTCTTTCTCACTCCCCATTTAAACTCTAATCATGACAATTAGCAACACAGACTGGAAAACCAAAAGCACAGCAAAGCTGCACTGCACCATTACCAAGCCCAGGCTGGGGCTGGGGCTGTCACTCAGGTCCCTCTCTGGCCTCAGTGTCACCTCTCAGCTCAGCCCCGACACTCGCCCGGTTAGAAGCAAATGATTCAGCAGGTGGAAGTTTTGATTTCAGATGAAGACAGGAGAGTGCTGCAAAGGCAAAGAAGTTTCCTGCTTCGCTAAATGAGCTCAGAGTGGCACAAGAGGCATGTTCTTCACTCCCCTGGAGATTCTGCACAACCGACTAGTTAATTCATAGCCTGATGTCTTGCCAGGCCTATTATTCTGTGCAGCAGGAGATCCTTAGCTCCTGCAAGGGGCTGGAGGAAGGAGATGATTAGTTTCTGGAGGTGACACTACCAGCTCAACGCTGCTCCAGCCAAAACCTGGGACAATGAGAGCTCAGCTCAGCTCACCCTGCAGATTGCCAGTGCTTCACAGATCTCGCTTTGTCTACACAAAGAAGTGAGTTTTCTAATGGGCAATCGGATCTCTGCTCTACTTCTATAACCTTTTTCCTCTACAAAAGGCTTAGCTGAAAAAAATAGGTAAAGAGAACATGCTGTTAGCAGAACGCGGGAGTAAATGTGTTTTGCTGGAGCCTGGTTTGGCTTTGCAGAGTTGGCACTCTTTACTTTCATCCCTGCCTGTCCCAATGGCGTGCGGCAGCCCAAGATACATGGCTCAGAGCCTCTCCTCTGAGCTGGCAAAGGTGATTTCCAGGGGAGAGGCCAAGCCTCTCCAGGCGTTCAGAGGACAGCGGCTAGCCAAGTGGCAAGGTCACCTGCTGGCAAGGCCAGCCCATCACCCAGCAGGACGTGGGCGCCTCAGGCCAGGGCAGGCAGCTGCTGCGGGAAAACCCTCTGCTCCGCCGCAGCACTCCGCAAACAGCAGCGCTGGGAGCGTCTCCCCAGACCCACACGCCTACGTCCGAGAAGTTAGCTTAGTCCAGGTGTGGCTATTTCCCGCCCCCCGTACTCTCTTCTCTTTGGAAAGACACAGCTAACAAAGCCCACCTCCCTTCTCTCTTCTCCTCCTCTTCTGTGCATCCCGACTTTCAGGTTGCACCAGATGACCAGCTGCATTAAGTGACCTGCCAGATAAAAGGCCTTTGGATCAATCAGTCCAAGCTCTGCTTGAGCAGGCGACTCCTACACGGTAGTTATTCCCTGCTGAGCTTTTGGGGTGTTACCGGGACTGGCCACCAGCAAGCGGGTTTAACCGGTGGCTGTGTTTCAGCATGGGTCTGTATTAACCTGTACGAGACGAACCTCCTCTGACAGAGCACCGGCATGGGCAAAGCCGCGTCGCCATCTCTGCTGGGCTCTGGCTCGCCTGCGCTGCCTCCTGTGCGCTGCTGCCTGCGCCGCGGGGTCCCTCGCACACCCCGCACGGTGCCCACCCTCGGGCAGCACCTGTGGGTCACGGAGTGAGGGGGACGCTGGCCCGGAGGCTGCACGCTGCTCACGCGTGCAAGGTGGCCTGTCTGGCCTGTGCACTAAAAGCGATGAAGTCACTTAGGACGTAAGCCCCGGCCGGGCAAGGCAGCTGACCCCTCTGGATTTCAGCTGAGGCTCCAGTTAACCTGGTAGTAAACAGGGCCCCTGTGGAAACCTGGAAGCACAGTGGAGCAGTGCTTGCATGGGCAGATACATTAGCCGTCTGCTCCTCCTCTTGCTTCAAATAAAAAGTCAAAGCTCCACCAATAGTTCACCTAAGCACAAAATTAATCATGATCATTACTGAGGAAAAGCTAAGCTAGCACAAGCAGAGAACTGAGCTTTGCTTTATATTGGAAAAATCAACTCTGCAATCCGCTCAGCCTAGAGGTGCATGAGCCTTGCAACCATGGGCTAAGGAGCAGAAATTACCAGTCTGGTGCCAATTTGCCCCATGAACTTGAGTGATTCACTTTTCTGCCTCATTCTTCCTATCTGTAGCGAGGCAAGAAAATGTGTTCCTCTTCCTCACCGATGAGGTACAGATTAACAAAGTGCTTTTGGCAGTGTGCTCTGAGCACCAACACGGGCCCTGACAGCCCCAAGGCAGGACGGGGGGAGCTGCTGTCTATGGGGTGGCTGGACCCTGCTGTTCCCAGACCCTGCCAGCACCGTCCCCACGGCCTCCAGGCACCCAGTGCTCCGTGGGACGCTCGGATTCTCTCCGGTCCTGGCGCTGGGAGCAGCAGGGCTCTGCCAGGACCGGGGTCACAGCACGCAGGCAGTGCCCCCTAGTCCCCAGTGGCAGAGTGGAGTGGGTCTGAGAAGCAACGCATGCAGCTGGGCAGGGCAGGGGCTCAGGAGAGCTATTTTTGCTTCCCGGCTGAAGGCTTTTGTGTGGCTTTGCTCCTGCCGCAGAAGCAGATCTGGGATGCTGAGCTCACGGAAAGGATTTCTGAGCTCTAATTCTCTGTTACACAACAAATCTATTTTCCCTTGACACTGAGCAGGAGATGCCCTCCCCACGCTGGCTCCCGGTGCCAGCCTTCCTTCCCCAGCAGCCTATCTCTGTGGGGACACAGACCAAACAAAACCCCAAGATGGCCAAGAAGGGCTGCACGGCCCACGGGGTGATCCGGCTCCTCAGGGAGACTGGCAGCCTTTCCCCCATGTGCTTGGAAAGCTGCAGCGATGCAGAGTCTGGCTGGGTCTTCCTCACGGGGGCTCCCCCAAAATACAGCAGTGCCTGCCCAAATACAAGGCTTGTGTTAGAAACACTGCAATATCGGAGGGTAAAATCTGTGAGCTGTCGGTTACCTTATCAAAGCTGCTTTGTGTGCTTCTTATTTCTAACCAAAGCTGAAACTGTTTTCAGCAAAGAATAAATGCTTGGTAGTGTTGCTGTAATGCAGTCAGCAGTGAAACGACAAGAAGGCAAAGGTCCCCCTTTGGGAAACGGGCTGTACCTTGAGCCCTTTGCTTCAGGAGTTTGGTAGGTACAATCACAGGTGGCTCCTTAAAAAAAAAGTGGAAAGCCCCACGCCTTTTGCTATGGGGAAGTAACTGTAGTAACCCCCAACAGGGTTTTTCCTCACTTCCCCATATACTTTTCAAACAGGATTACTTTTGCCAGTGTTGCCAGCTGCTGCAGGAATCCCACTCTCCTGTGGTGCTTCGGACAACGCATGCGATTTCTTTGTGCATAGTGTGCCCGGGTAGGTATCCCCTCGCAGGACCACCGCCCCTCTTAGTGTGGTAGCAAACGGGTCTTCACATCCCTGCGGAGCAGGTGTTTCTATACGGAAGCTGATGTTCTCTCTTAGGCCAGCTACGCGGCTGGAGGTAACACACACAATGTCACAGACCGCAACAGCCTCAAATAAAATGGGCAAACAAAATTTAATAAGAGAAGCACATAAGTAAAAGCTGGCCCTGAGCAGCAAACTGCATCTATCTAAATAAAGATGACCAGGATGAGCAGTGCTACCTTCTGCATTTTTATTAAATATTGACAGTTATTAAATGTCTCCGTTGGAGGATCCACCTCCAAAAGCCAATGTTGCTTTTCATTTTGAACTTTGATGAACCATCTCAATTTCGACTCACACATCTGCTGAACTGCAATTGACTGAGGCTGATGCTTCTGAGGGATGGAGGGAAATCAATAAGGAAATGTCACGGGAGAGGTCAAACCAAGCCGGGATTCACCGCTGGCCGGTGTGCTCGCCAAGGGCTGGAGGGACGCAGCAGTCCCCAAACAAAGGGAAATGCCGGGGGTGGGGAGGAGGCAGTTCTGCCACTGAAGTGTCAGGAAAATGAATTTTGTTTGCTCCTTAATTGTATTCTGATTCTCAGCTGGGAGCCGTTCACTGTAGGACTGCAAGACACAGTCGGAAATGCAAGAATAGAAAGGTGTGTTTTGCTCAGGATTTGGGAAAACTGTCATTCGATCTTTCCAAATCTCCACTCAGTGATGTACGCTTTCCTCTCCACCCACTTTGCTCCACTTTAAAAACAGGCATCAGACTGTGACTGCAGCTCAAAAGCCCAGAAGCAATAGCTGGCATGTAATTTCCCATCGCCTCTAGGAAACCTAAATCTGAAACACACCCAAGTGCTCTCTGGATGTAAATTTTACTTCCCACAAGGTACTGGCAATCTTCTGGAGAAAACTCAAACAAGAACAGGAGACACAGGGGTTCAGCTGTCCAGCCACACAGCACAGCGGCCCCTGCTTCTGCCATGTTTCACTGTCTTTAAGGCAGATACCAAACTCCTTTAAGTCTGCCCCATCTTTGTGTCTTAGTTCCAACACTGCGCTCAGCACAGAACTGCCTTCCAGGCACTGCTAGGGCACAAAGAACAGCAACAGGTATCTACCAGCCCACCCATAAATGCCGTAGGTGCCTGTGCCGGTATTTTACTGAGCAGTTGCTGATAAGGTGAATATTTCCAGTAAGGACCTCCTGCCACGTACAGGCTGAGCACGAAGCAAGCTTAGCTGGCTGCCTGAGCAGCAGCTCACTCATTGCATTAGCCCGGGAAGGACCAAGGACAAGCTCCCTAGCTGCCCAGCTTACTCCAGCTTTTGAGGGGGCTTTTCTGCACCTCCTGACCACTGCAGCATCAACCACAGTTGACAACAGGACATGGGGCTACTTGGACAAACAGCTTGAAGAAACACAGCACTTGTGTGTGTGCTCCGTAGTCGCTGTGCACCGACATCCCAGTGACCCCTCGGATCCACTGCCGCTGAAACATACCCGTGCAGTTTTTAACATGCTCCCCCAAAGTGTGTGGGGCTGGGACCCAGGGGAAGCTGCTCCGTTTGGGGACAGGCAGGACGGAGGGCAGGTGGCCACAGGAACGCCGAGGGGCAGACAGGACCACAGCCCGGCACACCCGGAGGGAGGACGGGGCGGGGTGGCAGGGCAGACCTGAGCCCAGGTCAGTCTCTGCACTCCCTTTTTTGGGCTCTTTTAACCCAAAGGGGACCCGCTCCCAGCTGTCCCGCTGGCAGGTGCTGTACTCACACTTGGCGTGGCGGTCGCAGAGGGCGGAGGTGCGCATGTCGCACAGCCGGATGGTGCCTTTGCTGCTGCTGTAGACAAAGGTGTTGCAGTGGTGCGGGTGGAACTCAGCGGCCGTGATCACCTCTGTCAGCTCCTCCATGTTAGCTGGCTTGATGTCCACGATGTCTGGCAGGGCGAGTCAAGGAGCCCCACGTAGCCTGGCCCAGACCCTGCTCCTCCCGTGGGGTCTCCTCCCACTGCCCCTCCTGCTGATGTCTCTGGGCACCTGGCCTTCCCCTCGCCCGGTGCAAACCAGGTGTTCCCAGAAGAGCAGCACCATCCTGGGGCAGAACAGCAGCACCGAGCCAGGACCAGCCAGCACCAGCGCAGGGGAAGGCTAACGTCCACCACGTTTTCTGTTCCGCTGGGGACCGCCGCTCTGGTGCCGCAGCCTGGAGCCCCTCTGTGCGGCACGAGACCTGAGTCTGCCCGTTTGCCCCGGGCCAGAGTAAACGTCTTTTACTGCAGTGTTGGGACACAGTGAGTAACCGCACCAAAAACAACGTGCGGGGAAACAAAAGCCAGAGCATGACAACCAACAGAAAACTACCACAGCCCAGGGGTGGCTGGTGGGATGGGACGTCTGATGGACATCTCTCTGGTGGCGACGTTCCTCCATCAATTCTTAGCAAGCGTTTTGCTTGCTGCACTTGCACCTTGGCCAAACTCCCTTGGGCCATCTAAACTCCCTGAGGTTTTATCCAAGTGTAGTACTCCTCACCTTCTTCCTGAAATGCAACACACATTGCAGCCCTGCTCAACCATACCCACTTCGAGCTCCCACCAGTCACATGCCCGTGACTGCTGAAATCCTCTCCAGCTGCCTGAATTTGCCACATGCCCTGGGGATTTCACAGTAGGAAACACTATATAAATATCACCGATGATTACTGCCCTGTTGTTATTATTTCTGATGTGGCTGTTTCAAGGGTGACTGGCACGACCTCATTTGTACAACTGTGACTGGCAGCCTGTCACCCTGCTGCAGGGTATAATGGAGACTGCACGATTAATATTTCCTCTCTCTGTCTTCCCCAAGGCATCTGTCTTCTCCATCACCCGCGGACCCCCCTCGCTCCCGCCTGCCCCACACAGACCCTGCAGGCAAAATTCAAAAACGTGTCACCCACACTGGGAGGCAGCAGTCGCGAGGATGCCAGCTGAGCCCTGCGCCACAGAGAGAGCAGGTTGGTGTGATGGCTGAATGTGCCCGCCAGAGACAGCCTGGTGTCCTGCCAGCGGCAGAGCTCAGCCTGGCAGCACAGGCAGTGACAAGAGGGAAGTGACTTGGTAACGACACCCGGGCAGTGGGGATTTCAGATGGTCTGTAGTTGGATGCATTGCAGACAGCACTATTTTGTGCTCCTGAGCCCTTGTGAGCCTTTGCCAGAGGGTGAAGCTCCTGTACCGAGGAACTGCGATCAGGGTGCGTGGACGGGGCCAGGCGAGATGCTGCACTACCTGCTTGGTCACCGACACAGCAGACATGGGCATGGCTCTGCTGCCTCCCACCGAGTCGGACCTTGCAGGTCCCCCCTCCGCCGCTCACCTTCACCGGGGACTTGTCTCCCCTGTCCAGCTTTTTCATTCTCCCACTGACATTTGCACGTCTGGGCTCCCAGGACTCTTACACCCCACGTGCCAACCGAGGCACCTCCCTTATTGCTGCTCTTGGCTGGGCTGGGACTATCCCAGGGGCTGCAGGGTGGCACACACCAAAGGATACTAAAACTTTGATTTGTGATTTCAAAGTTCCACAGGTTTATCCTCAGGTCGTCTGCTGACATGTAGGTCTCGTAGTCGCTGTTGACAGAGATGGAGTTGATGTGGTAGGTGTGCGCGTTGGCAAACACCCTCCGGGGGGTGGCCTCCACCATCAGGTCCATGGGCCGGAGCACGGGTACCTGCGGGATGGGAAGCAGAGCGTCAGCACCCAGGGGCAGGGTCTGGCTGTCCCACCCGACCCACGCCAGCACCCGGCAACAGGGGGGACACCGCTACGGCCACAGCGGGCACCCATGCAGCTCTGGCTGGCAGTGCTCCATCCCACCCTCCACGCTCTCACCAAGGAAACCTAACACCTTTCTAAGTGTATGAACAGAAAGACAAGCAGACACGAAAGGCTTTACTTTACTAGTACGGTCAGATTGCAGCGAGAGCCCAGTAAACCAGGCTTGGATCTCTGCTGCAGCAACTGTCCCATCTTTGAAAAAAACACCCCACCACTTCTGCCTTGCTTTGTCACTGTTAACCGGAATCTGAAATTCCTGAGCATTTCTGACAGAAATATATTTCTTGAGAGAGCCAGGTCAGCACAGATTTTTCCTTTAACTTTTTTTTGCATTTGCTTCACAGTGAAGTGACAGAGGTAAGAGATGAAAAGAGACAGGAAAGGGAACGCACAGGGAAGGGACAGATGGAGGACTAGAACCAGAGCTACACGTGTTTGCCTTTAGATTAGTAAGCATAACTCATATAAGCATCAGGAGATGGAGAGAAGCAGTAAGAACAGTGTATGCAAGGAGCAGTGTAATAACTTCAGGCATAATGCTCTTAAGGCAACTCAGTACACTAGAAAGGCGTCAGTCTGTGCTCCTGTTTGCCAGTAAGCTATTCCCTCAAGCTACTTCATTACTGTGTGTATTATCTGTGTGCTGCCCAAAGAGATTTCCCGTGGCTGCAGAGGTGGGGACGGGAGCGTGACAGCCAGCTCGAGTGACACTAGAGCACAGGGACTGCCAGCTCGGAGCCTGAGCTTAATGTGATGAGCCTGCCTGCTAATTCAGCCTGACATAGTCAATGACGCATCGTGTGCCGCTGAGGGACTCTGCTCAGCCATCTGGGGATGGAGGCTCGGGTGTTGCTCAGGGATTACAGGAACTGGGTCGTCATTCAGACTGTCAGAAACATGACGGTTGTGCAAAGGGAAAGGGTTCAGTGGTTACACCAGGCCTCCCCGGGCACAAAAGTAAGTACAGCAAAGGCTTTGGCAGAGGACTTCACTCAGCGAGATGATGCTGTGCAGCCTGACTGCACCTCACGGTCGAACGCCAGGCCAGTCCCCATCGCCAGCAAGAGCCCAGCAGTGCGCACCGCAGCGCACAGCAACCAGGGCAGTCCAGGCCTGAGCCAGAGCAGCATGGCCATCTGCAACTTCCAGTGCCCCAGCACAATTCCCTACCCAATTCTCATGTGGCAGCTACTCACAACCCAACCACAGAGCTAAGATAAACTCTTCAGCTAAGAAAATTCTCCAGACGTTACTTCAGAGCCAAATTCTGAGGAGTTTTTTATCTTTGGAACTTGGTCCATCACCAGTTAAAACCCCACAAGAGGAACAAACCTGCTCATCCAGGAGTATTTGGTTAAGGCAGAATTTTTTTATCTGCTATGGTGGCAAGAATCTGCACTGGACTATGGAAAACAGCAAATGCCTAGGCCCCTTCTCACCACGTGCTGCAAGCTTTTGCTCAAGGGTGTGAACGATAAGTATTTAAACCTGAAAGCACTGACATTTTGAGGCAGGAGCAGCCAGGAATGTGCTGGGAGCACACACCAGCTTGGGGATCTTGTCCCATGACAGCAGAAATCTTGCAGCGGAAGGCAAACCCTGTCTCAGGACGGCCGAGAGGAGCCGCTGCCCAGCACAGGCTGGGCCCTGGCCTGGGTTTAGTCTCTGCTCCGCTGAAGTCTGCCCTGAAGCTGGCTGGAAACACCACCGCTGTGGGGGAGGCTGACGCGAGTCCGTTCTGATGGCTCGACCCCGGTGCCGGCACTGATGCGCACCCTCGCCGACACACAACCACAGGCCTTCCGTCTCCTTCATCCCACTTGCCACCACGGGACTGTTCTTGGCTGCATCTTTCCTAGTGCGCTGCCTGGTCTCCAGCAAAGTAACTCCCAGCGCCCCGTTCCAGCGGTTGACAGACACCCACATCACATTTCTGCTTAACATACAATAAAGGAAAAGAAAGGGTGGTCTGAAGGAAGACCCCGCAGACTGCTCCAGGTGCCACAGCCATGCCATCCCGAGCCCAGGTGGGCCGGCAGAGAGCGGCTCAGGGCAGCAGTGGTCAGTGATGGTGAAGAGAAAGCGCCCAACAAATGGGGCAATGTGACAGCAACTGGAACTTGGTCTTCTTTTTTTTTGAAGCATGCAGAGTCCAAGCTAGTGTCTGCCCAAACCACCCGGCTCCCACCAGCATTGCCATGGCAATCCTCAGCAGCACAGAGACCTCCTCAGTGCATCCCTTCTTCAATTACAGAGCCAACCTGCAGGGCAGGCTCTGGTATTATATATACCCATTATTAAAGGGTAATTCAGTGTAACAAACCGCATCAAGTACATAGAAAGGCTGTCAAATAAAATAAACCACTAATAAATTAAATTACTTTCTGTTTTCAGGAAGTGGGGGGAATGCCAGTCATTTTTAATTTAAAACAAAATATGTCTTCATTTTTCTTTCTGCCTTTAGCAGGCACCCCCCCTGCAAAAGAGCTGGTCCCACTCATTCAAAGCGCACATGACACTCGATTCCTCTCTCCTTGTCTGGTGAAGGCTTCCCCTTTCCTGAGTTAATGAGGCACTAATCCTCCCTTGAGCTGTAAAATTCATTTTCTCGGTGGTTGGGGGGTGGAGGGACCTGGCGTGCTCTGGCCCCCTCCCACTGCTGGTGATGCATGTCCTCCTGCCACCTCCAGCCGCTGAGTGAAGGACCACGGCACAGGTAATGTGATGGCAGTAATTGCTGCCGCTTCACTACTTTGTCCCCTGTTCCCATCAAGTTTCCTCCTTTCATTGTCTGTCATGTCGACTGTCACCAAATGCTCCTTGCTCCTGGGGGAAAGGCTTCGCGTGGCAGAGCTTCTCCTCATCGTTTGCAGCGCTGTAATGGATGTGGCCTGAAGAGAGGCAGAGATTTGGTGTTTCTCAGGAAAACCTTGTCCTCTGCCCAGAATGCCGCATTTTCAAAACACAAGTCAATATACAGGGGAAGATTAAGGCCTCAGCTCCCAGGATGGCGTGGTCACATAACCTCTCACTAGCACAAGCCCAAGGTGTGCTGGGTTTGAGCCGCCCATTACTGGGGGTCAGACTGGTGACACGAAACCCCCAGCACAGCCCTGCAGCAAGATGGGACTCAACCACCTACACGCAAGGCAAAAGCGCTGCTGGGAATCCTGCTCATGGCACGCGCTGGAGGCCAAAAATTCCTAAAGGGTGTGAATATGACAGGGCTGGCTCACGAACGGAAAGCCCAGCACAGACAAGCAAGACAGCAATACCACCTCTGCCCCAGAAAGCTGATGCAGCAACCCAGCATCGCCCTGGTGTGGGTCCGGCCACGGGCAGACGAGAGCGAGGGCGACCGCAGACTCGCCAGTGCTGGGACCACGCACCCATTTCTGTGCAATGGCGAAGGAGGTTCTGCTCTCAGTTACCTCCATGGAAAACCTCTTGGCACAATGGAGCCACACTGGACTTACACCGAGCTCCAAATCTGACCCAGAGTAGCCGTTAAAAAAAAAAAATCAATAAATAATCCATTTAGATGGCTATCCAGTCTCTGCCTCGTCAGGGGTTACCAAGCCTCAGCACCAACTGCAGTCGAAGCTCTGCAATTACCTGCTACGTGCAGCGGGACTGGCAGCAGGTCAGCCCAGCAGCGCAGCGGCTGTAATGCCGATTGCAGAGCAGCTCCCGCTGCGGCCCGCTCGGCGCGTACGGCACAGCTCACGTCTAATCGCCGATGCTGTAAACCAGCAGACAGGGCAGAGCTTTCCTCTCTCCTTCTGCATTTACTGCAGGACAACCTGCCCTTTCTGGCGTGAGCCGAGCGGCGGCGGTGCCAGGCCAGCACGGACGCCCGGGCATAGCCCCGCTCCCGCCAGCCCACCCGCCCCTGCTCCGCACGCACGCTGCCTGGCGTGCAGTTTGCTCTGCAGCCTCACACAGCCCCGGCGAGCTGGCAGGATCTGGCCGAGTGGGATTAAGTCACAGCCGAAGCCCAGATTAACCCTAGCCTTGGGTTTGCAAGAAGGAAAATGTAATCCAGCTCCTGGCAAATCAGAGAGCAGAGCTAGCTGCTCAGGGATAAATCCGGCAAGGTTTTTCACCTGCTCCAGCAGCTGAGCTCCTCTGAATGTGCTCCCCAATGTTTATTACTTACCTACAAAAGGCATATTCTGTAACTGGCCAATGCTGCCTGCAGATTAATATTTTGCAGACGAAATGTGCTTCAAACGCTACTTTCATGGCAGACTGACAATTTCATGCTTTTCAGGATTTCGTCTTACTGGACCTTCCCCGTGAAGTGTGGAAGGTACCTTCCCATGGGAGGATAAATCCACTATCTCATTACTGGTCCACGTAGCCGATAGAGCTTCTGGTTTCATCTCTCTTCCCTAGACGTCGCTCCCTGCTAAGCATCACACTAACACCGTTTCTTCTGCTGCCTTTTTTACTGAGCCTTTTTTCATACAGTCAAATGCAGGCAGACTTGCTGCCGACTGAAGATCCACCTTCACGTGTGCAGGTCCAAAAGGTGCAGGCTGCCCCAAAAGGCTCCGGGTCCCAGCTGGGGGGGCCAGGAGGAGGGGGAAGACCATGGATACCAGGTCTGCAGGGAGGATGGTGCAGACAGCCCTGCGGCACCGGAGCGGGAGCGTGTGCTGCCCAGCAGACCTGCCAGCCGGAGCCGCGTCCAGCTTCTCAATGACTGCTCTGCCATGGAGGGGGCTGCTGGCACACCGCAGGGCGCCAGCACCGGCACCAGCAGGCGCTCAGTGCATGCCCGCAGCTGCAGGAGTCAGAGCTGGAGGGGGAGAAGGTGTGACACGTAGCTGGCTGCGTGCCGAGACCCCACCGTGCCAGGGGCATGGGCAGGGGGCGGCGGGAGCAGGCGGCAGGTCCCTGCACCGCCGGCGCCATGCCCCTCCCAGAGCCCCCAGCCCTGTGGGAGGACAGAAGTGCGGCTGTCATCCCTCTGTCCCCTCTTGGATGTCCCAGCAGAAAGACGAGAGCCATTTGTGGGCAGCAGCTCGCAGCCACAACGGTGGCCGAGTCGCAGGAGCGTCTGCTGGGCTCCGCTCCATCAGCACCGAGGTGCAGAGTTCAAAGCCTGAACTTAGTCCATACGGGCCAACTGTTCGGGCCATCAACACAAATACCCGCCCCGCAAAAAACAGGGCCAGTTCACAAAGGGTTTTTAGTGCAAGGCTGAGCATTGACTGCAAGTGTCGTTCACATACAGCCCCAATCATCCCAGATTTTCCGTTCTTTGCATCTTTTTATAGCATGATAGGAATTTTTTTTTGTTTGTAACTGAGAATTTGTCCTAGTTCAGCTATTACACTCCAGGATTAATTTCACTATCTGCACCTAAATTCTGAAATAAGTTTGCAGAAACCTCAAAGAACAAGCAGAACATTTTTCCTACCTGAAGTTCAAAATCCTGAACTCGCATGCCAATCTTGTTAGAATTGCATTCCCTTAAAGGTGTGACTGTTTGAAAATGTATTTTTTAACTTCTTTCTCCTGCTTAAAAAGACCCAGTGTCAGTAAAATCCCACCAGGCACTTTACGATTTTCCTGGGAGGAGTGTGTAGAAGCACAGCCATGTTACCAAACACACATTCAAAGCAATCCAAACCCATTTGGTAATTCTGCCTGGCACATTGTTTTTACAGGACGTCTAGACACAGATACCAGCAGTGTAATTGCTATGGAAAAAGGAGATGAAAAACAGTATCTGAAAGGTCAATTCTGGTCATCAGCATTTCAAGGCGAGTTTACAAATATCAAAAGGCTGAATAATGAGTTTTCACCAGAAAAGAAAGAATTCAACTCATGAGCTGGGAAAACCAAAAAACCGAGAAAAGCAGCAGCAAAACGGGCTCCTTCATTTCTTTTCAAGTACCTGCAGAATGAAGCAGGCAGGGCACTGCATCAAGGGCAACAAAAATCAAGCACCTCCAAGCGAGTACACCCCACGGGTCCCCAGCACGTCCCAGACCAGCGTGGCCGCTTCCCAGAGACGGCACTGCACGACGGTGAGCCCAGTGCTGCCCTGCTTGGGCAGAGGGGCCAGACTACCAAAGGGCAGCCGAGCATGCAAATGTTACACACTGAGCTGCTTTAGAGCAATGTAAGCAACTAATGAGAACGGGAAAATCCTTTTTTCTTTTTTTCATTTCTGTGGCAATGGTTTGATGACGATCATTTGAAATTGATTAGTTCTGCCATATGCGTTTTATAGTCAAGAAAAGCCAAATGTTTCACATTACCTTGTCATTTACATGATAATGCTTCGGAGAATGTATACAAGGAAAAGACAGACAAATCTCTTAGCTGGGGCAGAAATGCAGCAGCCCAGCAGTCCTTCGCCAAAGCATCCCCCATGCCCTTCCCTCTCCCGTCACGCAGCCCCGCTCTGGGGCTGCCCGTCGGGTGCACTGGATGCAGCAGGAACACCGCACAGCCTCCCCAGGAAACTGTGCCCACAGGGCAAGAAACCCGACTACTTTGGCAAAATGGGCGATATAAAACAGAACTTATGATGGATTTTGCTGGAATTGAGAGTGAAGTGGTAGCTCTTAATCAGAGCGAGCTTTGTGACAGCTACAAACACCAAGAACCGGGCACATCAACACACCTGCGCACTGCACACACATCGCACTTGGCCTGGGAGGGTCATTAAGCACCCAGGGAGGTGTCCAGTGGAGACCACAGAAAACCACCCTCTGCACCATGGCAATCTCTGGAGTCCTTAATAACCTGGGTAAGACACGACCCTGCTGCCAGAGCAACTGGTCCCTGGGCTCGTTAGGGGTGCTCCAGTGAGTTTGCAGGCTGCTTCCTTACTTACCAACGTTTTAAAGTGCTTGGGCAGAGGTCAGCTGCCCAGGGCAGGGAAAGTTGTTCCCGAATGGTATCTGAGCTCCCCTGGGTTTCCCTGGGACAGAGGAGGGGCGGCAGCAGCAGCCCCTCCGGAGAGCCCCTGACCAGAGCCCCCGCCAGCCCCGGCTGCTCTCCCTGCTGCGGATGTAGCTCAGGAGCAGAGGCTCAGTGGAGTAAGAAATCCCAGCCTGGCTTGAGAACGCACAGTGGCCTGTTACAAGAACATCCTTCAGCAGCAGCCTCCACCCGGCACATCGGGGAGGCAGAAGGCCATCCCTGTGGCACTTGGAGCTTGGGCGTTACGCTCCAAGGCAGCGCTGGCAGCACAGCATGCTGCTGCTGCTTCTCTTTAAACAAGCAATGTAAAGATCAGATGCTCTCTATAGGAAAGGGAGGCCCAGGAGCCGTCTCTTCCCCCAGTTTTGCTCATCAGAAGCACAGACAGCATCTTGCCACACACAGAAGCCGGATGCCCGCAGCCTCCTCCTCCTGTGGGAGGGATGGGACCGGTGGCAGGACACACACCAGTGTTTCGCTGCAGTCTGACTTGCACTGTGAGGGATCAAAGCAAACACATTCTCTATTTAAAAAGATTTAAGCCCTGGATATTATTTGTGTTAATTATTTCCCGCACACATCCCACAGCGTAGGTACGGCTGTACATCAAGCGGCACTCGAGAGCTTGCGGAGGCTGTTAAATGAGGCTGAAGGGCTGTAGCTATTAGACTGGAGGCTATCCAAATAAGCAGAGCTCTTTTAATGACAGCAAAAGCCTTACTTTACAGTCTGAGCAGAGTTAAACATTCCTTTTGCACTATGTGGGTTAGAAACTCCTCAGAGAACAATGCTTATCAAGTACATTTAAACCATTATGACGAATGGGTAAGAGATGATTGCAGCAAGCTGGTTTTAAAACCCTTTTTCACTTGTCTGTGGTTGGAAATTAAACTGTGGACGGATGCGGCTCTACTCCAAACCACAAGCATCACGGGACAATTAAACATCAAAGAGACACGAAGCTGCAGCAAAATGGTTACAGCTATGTAAATATTTGTCTAAGTAAAATCATCAAAACATTAGATCAAACTGGGGCTGGCGGAAGAGTCCTCAATCTTCTGTCCTCAGGGACAGTAGGCGTTACACAGGCAGATACTCATAACCATAATACTGAGCACTTACATCATGTTTTACCTCTTCCCGTTGCCGCGAAGCAGGAACCATACGTTCCCGGCGGGCTGCTTGCCGGAGAGCGGGGAATCGCAGCACCTTATCTCATATCGCAAGGGAAGACACCCAAGCAGCAAACTCCTCCAGCCATACGGCATCAAGCTGCTACCAGGAATAAATGGACTGAAAGTAAAATGAAGGCTGAAACTTTCGAGGCAGACAGTGGACTCCAGTAGATAGCATCCAGTTCTCTGATATTTCAGTATGACTTTCTACAGGGAAAAAAAAAATCACAATTCCCTCCTTCCCTGACAAGCTCCAGAGACCACTGCCGCCTCCATCCACCCTGGGAGTGCAGGGGTGCTCCTGGGGTGAGCAGGGATGGGGCGGGTGGGTGCCTAGTGGGATGGCCTGGCTGCCCCCACCCCAAACATGTCCCCCGTATGCCGCAGGGCTGGCCCGTGTCCTCGGGAAATCCCCGACACTGCGCTGCCCAGGGCTGGACCCGGCACCGGCCATGCTGACAGCATCGCTGCAGCCCTGCCCTCCTCCGGACACCCCGCTGGGCACCACCAGTGACGGATGGGCTGGAAGGCGCAACTTCAGGTTGAGTGCTTGCGAGAACACCCATGTTGATTTTCGGCTTCACTTCAGCCCTGTGGTCGCCAATTCTAGCACCAGGATGTGGTCAAATGCAATCAGCTCACACCAATAATCAATAGCGAAGATAAGCACAACAATTATTTATTTATTTTCATAAGCACAGTGCCCGTGCACCCCGCCGAGGCGTCATTACCCTCATTGCGGGCTCCAATCGATTGACAGTCGCTTCCCGCTGGCGCAGTGGGAACAGACGGGGGAGCACAGAGGCGGGTCGGGAATGGGAGCCCGACCCACCAGCTCAGCACTCCTGCATCCACCCTGCACCCCCCACCCCCCAAACACACACGGGCTACCTGTTCTTCCCACCCCAGCGTCTGTAACAGGTAAGAGAAGGAGGAGGAGCAGCTAAACGATAGCGTTAAGCCCCCGGGCACACACAGCACTGCAAAGCCAACATGAGCGGTGCCGCAGGGAGGGGGGCAGAGCTGGCACCACACGCAGGAGAGGATGCAGTGCCACACGGCCAGGGCCACCCACTGTGCTCCTCGTGGCCACCCCTTGCCCAGGCAAGGGGGAATCCACCAGCAGGTCTGGGCAGATGGGGCTGTGGCACATGTGCCCCCGCGCTCCCCACACCTGCCAGCGTGGGGCTGGCCGGCTGGCAGCCACCGCAGGCAAGACGGATGTCGTGACACCTACAGAGCAGATAGCCAGGTCAACCCCAAAGATAAAAATGCATTTTCCAAAGGTTAAAAAGTTCCATTTCAAAATGTCAAACTCAGTGTTCCCATAAGGAAATGTTTTGATTAAAAGCTTGCATTGATGTTTTGGCAGTTTTAATACAGTTTGTGTTGGAAAAGAAAAGAAATATGCATCACATTTATCCTGGACTCTTGAGTTGCTTCACCTCCCCCAGAAATTCAATGTTCTTAAAGAATACACAAGCAATAAAAATAAATCAACATTCAAAAATTGTTCCTCTGAGAACGCTGACCTTGCATTTGCTGTTTTGCATGGTTTCCAGCAGTGTGTTGGGGTGCTCAGGAGGCCCCCAGACACGGGACTGATGCCGACTGACGCCCGCAGCAGAGCTTGTCACGGGCACCGAGACAGCAGATCTAGGCAAAACTGTGGCCTGCGTTTCCTCAGTAAGCCCAGGGCTTTTCCAGTGTGTTTAGCCAGAGGAGGAAGCACTAACTAGAGTAACACCCCTTAGCACTGCTGTCTTTTTAAAACCTGCCTCCCAGCCCTGCAGAGGGTAGATAACCCCAGCTCCGAGATCCGGAGCAAACTCCTCCAACAGGCTGTCTAGGTAACAGCACACTAGGCTGGAAACACTGCCTGAAACATGACAGCAGATACATATATACATGAAATAAAATGTTTTCTTGTTCAGTAAAGAAAAATGCCTGCCAGCCACCAAGAAGCAACTCAGTATGGAGGCAAGAATTAACTACCTGTCTGGGGTTCTCAATGGCTTCATCTGCAATGGAACTGGAACCCATAAAGTGAGCCAAGGGTAATCATAGCAACAATTTCATATACGTAAATATAAAATCCCCAGGTACTCAAAATACAAATTCTGACAGGATGCTAATAAATTACAAGCTGGTCTGGTCTGATTAGCGTAATGACAAACTGACTGCGTACTTGGCATTTCTAGGCCTGCAGGTTAAAGGAGTTACTGTCTGTTTCTGCTCTAATATCAAGCAGGGGGGAGCATAGCTTCTCCCCGTTTGCAGAGGGGCACCCTGCTCACTGCTGGAGCCCACACGCTCAGGGTCTCCAGCGCTGCCTGTACCCACTGCTGGAGCTGCTCGAGCTCCCCGGGGTGCAGGGTGAGCTCCGATTGAATTAACAGCGCGTGCACCGCCTCGGGCCGGAGATGGCTCTTTATGTGCAAATTGAAGATCATAAACAGCTATCCCAGGGCAGCACTGGGGGAAGAGCAAATTTGCCCGTGCTGCTGGCCAGGTGCAGGCAGCTCCCAGGGAGGCAAAGGGATGCCCAGCAGACGGGCACCGCTGTACCCACATGCCTCCCCTTGCCAGGCTTCCCTGCAGCGAGGGATGCACTCCCGGGGCGCAGGGGCGGCTGCTTTAATGGGGTCTGTGCATCCTTCCCCCTTGCAGTAAATGAAAAATGTAGCCTTAGGTGTTTACATTTGATTCGGGAGGCCGGTTTTAATCTCCTTAGGCTGGGGGGAAAACTCATTTAGAGAAAGTACTTATGCTCCCAAAGCAGAAGTTGTGCTTGCAAAGGCACTAAGAAGGGAGAGCTAGTTAACCGCCGCCTCGCCAGGACAGGCATGCAGGGCGGTGCAGCAGCAGCACCGTGACACTGGGGTACCTGGCATGAGATGAAACGTAGCATTTCACAGCACACCTGCCCAGCGCCGGCACAGCCCGTGCACTGCTCCAGCGACGGCTCCCTCCTCCGCTCCCGTCCCCACACACCAGCCAAAGCACCAGCCTCCAAAACAAGGAGCACCCTCCAGCCCTCTGACATTGACCTAGCACACCAGGATGGCACTACCAATACTGCGGCACACAGATGACACGGGCAGCAATTTCCATCCAAGACCCTGAAAAGAAAAGCTCCTTGACAGCCTTGGTCTCCCTGCACTCACCCGTAGCATGGTGATCATGGAGGGGTCTCGGAGCCGGCCATCCTCATCCTTGAGATTGTATCCCTCCGGTCTCTTGTCCCGCTCGCTGACCTTCCATAGCTTCACAGTCTTATCTGGGGGGCAGGAGAGAGGAGAGCATTACGGCTGGCTGCTCCTCGAGCCGCCTGCAGACGGACACGCCAAGGCCGTGCCGGTTGGTTTCACAGTGAAAAGCCTGCTGCGTCCCCACCTGCAACTTCCTGGAAGGAACACGGTTCCAGGGGAAAAGCCCTCTCAGAAGGTGTACCTGTCACCACAGCACTTTAGCCCCAGAGCCCTGGTTTTGCTGTTCCTGCCGGACAACTGCCGGTGCGTTTATTCCAGATATAGGGAGATGGTTGAACAACAGAACTATTAGATTAATGGAGAAATAATAGGAGTGATTTCCCAGGGCTCAGAGCTTCAGAGGTCATGCCCTGAACGTTGGCGTTCAATATATCGAGTGATGGGGCCTAGTTACCCCCAGAGGAGGTGACGAGGCGTTGGCACCAGGACGGGGCAGCATGGGCAGCGCAGGGAGGCTGAACCCGACGTGCCGGCAATGGGCCAGCGCCACACAGCTGCTCTGCTCCTCCCTGCCACTGACACGTGTGTGTCGCAGGCTTGTGCACAGACACACGCCCCCCACCCCTTCCCCACGCCTGCACACCCACTGGAAAGCCAGCCGAGAGCAGACTCCCACGTAGGATTTTTCCTCCTACGTTTCCTAGCTCATATGGCAGTTATCCAGGGGCCACCGGTTACTTTTCAAGAGTAATTTCCAAATTAATTTAGCTTCCAGTAATTGGAAATGTCTTAAATAGCCAGGGTGCACCAGCTGTCCTAATTCTGTCCCTGCTAGCTGCTTTATTTCTCCTCCTCTTTGACCCTCACGCTGCGAACATCCCTCGGCCATCCCTGCTGACCCCCAGCACCAGGGCACTGCCTTCCATGCCCCAGCCCTGTGCCGGTCTCGCCGGCTCCTTCGGGAACGCAAAAGGAAGGATGGGGATGCCCAAGGGTGGCTCCAGCTGGGTGTCACCCTGCAGGTGTTGGGGTGCTGGGGAGGCAGCTGCAGCAGCGCCCGCGCTGGCAGCAGGCGCTGGGAGCTCTGCACCGCTTTAAAGCTCATCAGGCACAGGGTGCCACAAAGTAAATAATTTTGCTTCCAGTGGAGTTCATGCAGAAACCCAGCGTGCAGTGAGTGGAACAGAGCGATGGGCGATTCAAGGTTCCAGCAAGCTGGCTGGTACAACAGCGCTGTGAAGGAGCAAAGCACATGTGGAAGTAAGCCGTCCCTGGAAGCTCCCCGAAGGAGGTGAAATGGTGCCTGTAATTCACTCTAAAGTCATCCTGACCTTCCTGACCCACACGCTGCACAGAGCCCGGCACTGACCGCAGACCGAAGGCGGCTCCGAACTCCCCCCTGCAGCTCCCTGTCCCCTCCTGGCATCCCATCCACCTTGTGCCCCCTGTGCCCAGGGGAAAGAGCCCCAGGAACACGTGGTTTTATCCTGAATAATGGCGTTTTCTTTCTTCTCTCCTGGCAGAGACTCTATCAGTAGTTTATCATCACTTCCACCAGGTTTCATACACAACCATATCATCCATCTTAATTTTCTCCTTTACACAGCAATTCTAATAGAGTGCCATTAATTTTGTTTTTATTAACCCACTTTACTTCAGGGGGTTTCTATACATAATGTTAGTTTAACAGTAAGAACAAAAAGAAACAGCATAACACAGGAGTATTTCTAAAAGAATCATTTTGATAACCTGCTAGCATATGAAACACCATCCCAAATGGAAAGATAATATCCCTGTTAATCAAAAAACTATTTAAAAACTCAATTAACAGAACATTATGCTCTATAATTAATCTTCATTGCATTTCAATGATTCTCCCCCCAAATGAGTTTAATAAGTCTTTGAATTTTATTACAATGATCAATAGAGTCAATTCTGTAACACAAAGTAAGTTGGTTATGGAAGATAATTAGACCCCTCCTTTTTCCCTAAAGTAATTAAGTCACATCCATCTTAAGGTCCCATTCATCCCAAGTAATATTACTGGATCCTCCTGGTATTTATCTGAACATAACATGGAACTGCTGAGCTGAACGCAGCTGCAAATTGAAACAAATCAGCTGCAGTTTTTCTTTTTAAAAAAAAGAGTAAAAGAGTTCCCAGGATCCAAAAAATAAAAAATAAAAGTTGTCAGCAGGGCGAAAAGATTCCCTCCCTTGCAGGGAACAGCTGCCATGAAATAAGGACAAAACCTCATGCATGGGAATCGAGCTCTGCCAGACAAGTTTGGACCCGTTCCTGCTCCCCCGTGACACCTGTGTTACCCTGAAGGGAGTCGACATTTTTTTAACATAGATTTTTCCCAAAGAAACACTACAGAGAGGGCCCCGTCCGGCTGTCGGGGCCCAGGGTTCCGAGGCGGTGGGACAGCAGGACCGGTGTGTGCCCAGCTGGTCCAGGCTGCCCCCGGCTGCGGCCACGTACCGTTGGTGGAGAGCAGGAAATAGGCTGCGTTCTGCTGCGGGAGCCATCGTATCTTATTGATCTTCTCCTCTATCTCCAAACTCTTCAGGTAATCGAACTCTGGCTCGTGGCTCTGGAAGGTGCTGTAGACATTGTACTCTCCCCTGCGATGAGGCTGGTTTTTGCTCTGCAGGAAGGGGAACAGAGACGAGTTTAAGGCACGCAGAGCGAGAGAACGTCTTCTGTTGGCTCTTTGGTTCTCTGAGGTTTGTTAAGTGATGGCGGGCGCCTGGTCGTGGTGACGCAGCGCAGGTCTGAAAGCCAAGGCACGGCCTCTTCTGGCATGCCAGCTCCCACACGCTGGTGTGCTCAGCAGGAACGCAGCGGGAACAGAGCAGGAAGAGTGGGAACGGAGCGGGAACAGACCCCGCTGTGCCGGCTGTCCCTGGTGAATAGCTGGGACCGAGTGCCAGCTCCTGCCGGGTGCCGAAACCAGCCCAAGAGGAGTGGCTGGCAGCACGCCACTGGCACAGGATAAGCAGCATTTGCCCCACAGGTGCACAAATATCAAGCAAGAAAAGCAAGAATAATGCAACCAAGAAAAGGACACAAGCTTTGTAGGAATTGACGCTGCGTGCCATGGCTCAGCACTCAGACTTGTAAGGTACTGCATAACTTCAAATCCCACACGGTGAGCCACCCAGCACCAGGCTCTGAATGGGGCTGAGGTAATTAAATTAAAACTATCGTAGAGATGAACTTCCCGCATGCAAATGAAGTGTTTGGGTCGGTGAAGCCCCACTTGTCCTCTGGAGCGCGGCACTGCTCCAAAGTAGGAGCTGAATGGAATACACCTGGTGTGATGCTAGGAAGCTTAAAATTCAAGTAAAGCAGTAGAATAATAAAATGAGAGGGAAATGAGAAATGAAATAGTGCTGGAAAGGTTGATGAACCATCTATGCATGTAACCTTTAACTGATCGGTTCTCTCCAGCGTACAGAGAAATAATTTTGAGGCTGTAACTTTGAGAAAAATTTAAAACCGTGATTGGACCGTGACATTTTTCACGGCCAGGCCTGACTCATCCCTTCCACTGTCAGCAAACACACCCACAGGGCAGAACGTCTCCCACCGGCTCAGCCCATGCAACGCCGCGTGCACTGTGCCAGACCAGCTAACCGGGACGGCTTCGGAAATGGCGGGGAACCTCCCAGGCGGTGAGAGCCTGCGCAGCTGCCCCTGGCCAGGCCAGCTTTGTGCACGCCAGCGCAGGCGCCCGTGCTGAAGACCGAGCACTCGCCACTCCTGCAGAAGCCTGGGCGGACCACGACCTCAAGGTTTCAACAGGGTTTGTTAAAATTTCCTGGGGCAAAGCGTGTTGGAAGGGAAACATGATTGTTTCACCTGTTTATGCTTTCCAGACTTTTTGGTGGTGTGAGAGGGTTTTTGCGGGGAGGTGTTAGCTCTGAGACAGGCACCCGTAGCACGCTCAAATGCACCAGCCTGATTCAAGTTACACCCGGCTGCAGAGAGCTGCAGCCACAGCAAAAGGATGCAGGAAACACAACGTGGTTTTGGAGGGTGTTTTACAAGATGAAATCTGGTCCTGCTTATGTTAATAGTCGCTTTTCAGTTTGGAGCCTGCCAGGAGAGACCCGAGGTTAGGAGTGACACAGACCGATTAGGAAACAGCAGGAAGCTTCTCTTAAAAGGATAAAATGGGCATTTTGCATTCACTGGCACTTACCTCCTGCTCACGTTGAAATATTACAACACGGCCCCCCTTGTCCCCTGTTGCTAATAATTCTCCAGTGTGGTTGAATTCTACTGTAGAGATGATGTCAGCTGGAAAGAAGAAGACAAAGACAATTTAAGTAACCGCAGACTGGCTTTCACAGGCATCTAGAGAGCACCATTCCCTGTACAGCTACATGCCTTGTCAGCGCTTCGTCCCCTGTGGGATCTCCATAAATCTCCATTTTTCTATTGTCTATGACAATAACGGCCACAGCATTTTGGAATTTTGCTGCCATGAACCAAGACCTGCTTGGCACCCCTGCTGCCTTGCCCTGGCCTGCACCCCAACCGCCGAATTCAGGGGTACTGCCATCTCCACGCTGTGCCTGTGCCGACCGCAGCCTGGGCACCGCTGCTGGCAGCGGGGGAGCAGAGCTGGGCGGCACAACACGGCACAGCGTGGCACGCTCCCCGCGCACCCCGGGGAGCTGCCCCCACCACTTCGGGTGATGCAATCGATTCCTGGGACCTGGGGAGGTCTCCGTGCCGCCCGGCACCCCAGCACCTCGCCCTGGCACCTGCCAATGGCACCTGTGCAAGGGGCAGCTCCGCTCCTGCCCGGCTCTTCTGCCTCCTTCCGGCACTTGGGGAGGTGGTTTGCCTTCACCCTCGGAGGACAGGGAGCAGACGGATGAAGACACCTTTGTATTCTCCACCCGAACCCACCAGGCGGAGCAGCCTGGGTGACCACATCAACTCTGCCACTTTTCTCTGCCCGTTGCTGAATCTCCCACTGTCTATCAAGGTAAATTAATGTGATGCCTTTCAGCACTCTGTCACCCCGAAAGCCACCATGCTCGCACTGCTCCCCTTCCCCACAAACCAAAGTGCCATCACCAGGAGGGAGAACCCCTGAGCAGGGACTGGTGCTCAGCTGCAGCAGGGAGAAGTGAGGAAACGCTCCCGGACCTGTAACTTGTAAGTGCTTTAATCTGCAGTGTTTACCCTTGAGGCAAAGCAAGCAGGAGGGCTGCTAATGATTGGATTTATTGGGCCTATTTTTAGAAGAATGTCAGAGGTTAATTCCACGGCAATTACTGCCCAACTGGTGTTCACCCACTGCCTGGAGTGCAGCTCCCCGCCAGCACGAAGCTGGGGAAGGGGAAGAACAAACACAGCCTCAGAGACCCAGTGCTGGGTGCAAGATTGATTTTGCAATGAACAGCACTTAGCTATGATGACAGCCAGCTCATTCCTGCCATGACAGCTGACAGCATTTGCATTTCTTTTCCCTCTCGTTTCTGCAGTCCACCTATACTAACAGGGCTGTAGAGCCCCCGGCTGCCGCCTCTGCAGCTCTGGGAAGGGGCAGACCCCCTGTGCCAGCTGCGGCTGCCAACACTGGCTGTGCACTCAGGCCACCAGCAGCACCCGGACCGCGGGCACTGGCACCCTCAGAGCCCTCTGAGCACCGCCATGATTCCTCTCGCTTACTAGCTCTGTCATGTGCCAGTGGAGAAAACATCTGAACCACGTAACCTGAATTGTCCCTTCTCCTTCCCGTGATTTTTATCCCTCTCGGACACACACTAGAAAGTTACCACAACAAATTAGAAAAGACAAGGAAGAAAAGGCCCATCAACCCGAATTCGGAGAGCGGCACAGACTTCTGCAGCTGCTGGGAACACTTCTGATGGTCTGTCTCCCAGGACGTCAGCCAAGAGAGCGCCCACCAAACGCACGCCCCATGCTGCAGCATCTCCCAGACGAGGCATCTCAGAGCCCCTTCCACAGCCGCGGGCTCCCCCGAAACACCAGACCTCCACCCCAGGACGGTCCCTCAGCCGAGCGAGTGGCTCCAGGAGGGTCTGGGTGTCAGAACAGCCACCAGCAGCAGGCAGCGCCCAGGCAGCCACCCCCTCCCAGTGGTGTGGGACACTCACCACCAGCACACACCGCTGCTCACCAGCACACACCAGTGCTCGCCAGCACACCCGCAGCAGCACCCCAACCTCAGGCACACCCACCTGGGGCAGATGGCTGCCGAGCCGCAGTTCACACGGGCTTTGCCTCTCCTGCTGCCCCTGTGGGTGGGTTGTGTCTTCTGAGCCATGCCAGGGGGGCAAGCAGCCCTCCAGCACAGAGAAACCCAGGAGACAAGACCATCCCCAATTTATTCACACTGCCCACCGCTCTGTGTCTTCAAGGGGACTTCCCTGCTCACCCTCTGGATCTTCGCTGTCCCCGACAGCATGGAAGGAGCCCACCACATCTGCTGAGCTGTGAAAATCCAGATGGCTGCAGGCAGGTGAGTGATGAACTCTGGGCTGCTCCTATTAATATTCGTGCATCTTCCCCATATTGTCCCACCTCTCCAGCATGAAGCACATTTGTAGTGACACACGAATGCATTCCGAAGTTCATCTTAATTCATTTACAACACTTGGTTGCTGTGAATAGATTTAGGGACACGCTTTCACCAGACGGAGATGGTGCTGCAGATGCAAAACCCAAGAGGCTAACAGTAACACCCCCGTCCTGCCCAGCAAGCAGAGAGCGGGGGGTGCCAGGGGCCGGACCGGCTGGCACTGAGCTGGAAAACTCTAAGGCAAAGCGATTTATATCCTTGCTTGGAGCCCTTCTGCCTCGGACTGCCTCTGTGGGCAGCAGAGTCTGCCAGACAGGTTTTAACCATCTGCTACTAACAACAAAAAGGCTGAAAAGCGCTGCACAAGGGCCGAGCTCTGCTCTTGCTTACACCAGTGAAGAGCCAGGCTAACTGTGGCAGAGCTGGCTGCAGCACTGGGCACGGACAGCAATGTTAGAGATTTCAGTCTTTTGGGGTTAAAGTTACTGAGTCGATCTTGAACTTCTTCAGATCACCTCTTCTTCCTCTCTTGGCTGGCTTTGAACTATTGGCTAAATATCATTCCCATTTAGCAGCTGGGAAGACAGGTTGTGCAAGGTTTTCAGTTTTGTTTTTTTTTCTGGTTCCCTTAGGCAATGTAACCTACACATACTTATTGGTTGCTTCTGCTGTTCTTGCACACTCTTTAAAACCTCTTTTAACAGATCACCTCTCTGCCAATAGGTTTACAATCCATCAATGCCTCAGATAACTTGATGCACAGCCTCTGACCTCTAGATTACCATTTCGCATCCAACATGGACTGGAGGCAACCAGGCACCACCCCTGGTGTGCCCAAGACTTCCCTGCGCTGTGTGCAAGGTGCTGCCCTCCTCTGCACAGCTCCTAACTAAGCCGTAATAAACAGCTAGGTTCCTTAGTTTTGGCAGAACAGAAAAGGAGATCAACAGCCTGTGCCCACAGTACAGACCCATTTTTGATGCTGCTGTTAAACAAGCATCTACTATGAAACACAGATCTCTCTCGTACCCACCCAGTTTTTTAACCTTGGATTTGCTCGACTGATGGGCCAGTACAGCAAGGACCCATGAAGTCCCTTGCACGAGGGAAACCTTTGCAGAGGCTACACTGAAGTCAGAAGCTCAGAAATTGAATTAGCAAAACATCAGTGAACAAAACATCCACCTGATACAGTTCTCTCTTCTACAATCACCATGTTCAGCAAATGGCAAATGCTTCCCAAAGGGCAGGACAGGTATTTTTAAACACCTGGTAAAGGTTAGCAAGGAATACCTAGACAGGGCAAATCCCACCCATGCTGCTGCGAACCTGCCAGGCTGGCTACAGCATTTGAGCATCCTGCAGAATCAGAAATGAATTTGCAATTTCAAGGAAAAGACATTGGGTCTAACAGATAGAAGAAAAAACACATCCGTGAAAAGTTTAACCAAAAGCTGTCTTCCATTCTCACAGGTAATTGCATCCACAGCTGCAAACAGATGCCACAGCCAAAATCGAGCATGAGAAGCACTCAATCAAGCACTGAGAAACTTTGTGTTTGGAACCAAATCTGGCTCAGCCCCTGTTCAAGCAGAGGTTTTCATTCCTGCAGCAGGTGACCTCCACTCTGGTGAGCATCGCTGTGATGTCCTCGGCCGAGCCTGGCATCAGCAGAGGTGTCATGCGGAGAACGCGCGAGGGACGGACTTGGAACAGAAGCTGCAGCAGCAGCCAAGGAACTGCAGAGGCCATGGCCAGGCAGTGTTAATATGCACCTCGCACTAAGGGGTATTTTTTCCTTCTAAAATTACTCAGTTGAAAATGTATCTGTTCTGCACTGTTTAATCTTCTCCATCGCCAGCTGCTGGTTTTAGGTCATTCACTTTTCAATGAATTAAAAATAACTTCCCGTGCTGCAGTGAGACATTTTTCAGACAGTGCCTGCTACCTAATGCATCACCTTGTCAGCAGAGCTATCATCTGAAACACCGGGGCCAGGCACCACGAGGACCCTTGTGCCACCCCGGCCCCACCACCCGTTTATTCTGCGCCTGCGGGGAAGGGGGATGCAGGCCCACAGGACCTCCTGGACCAACCGTTTGCTCACGCCTGCTGTCAGGATTTCGGACAAGGATAACAACAGAGCCTGGCTAACAACACACTTTCATATCTTAAAAAAAACCCTAACAATTAAAAAAACCTCTCACGAGTGGAAGTATTCAACCCAACCCAAAACCCACCACCATCGACAGGAGCATCACCCTCAGGCACCCGTGGGCTGGGCTCTGGCTCTTCTCTGACGTCTCTGGGTAGTAGCAACAGTCTGGCATTGCACAGGAAAACATCCCCGAGGGGTGAGATGGAGGAGCCTTGAAGAGGTTACAATTCAGATCCTTTTCAAAGATGTTTCTCGACAAACTTGGGCCCCTCCAGTGCAGGCTGGTCCGTCACGGGCTGCTGCCCGCTCATGCCCACCCACCACACTTGAGAGACATGAGAGGGCGATTAGTAATTAAAATTCACATGTATTCACATTGAAATGATCAATAATTTATGCCCGTTTCTCCCAAGGTTCCTACAGCAGTTTTGTGACAACAGAAAGGAAAAAAGCTTCTCTTTTTTTTTTGCTTTTTCATTTCCTTCATCACCTCCTACACACTCAGTGCCCGGAATGTGGGAATTTAAAGAAAACAGTTTCCATGGAGACCCTCCCCTCCACCAGCACCCGCCCATCCTCCCTTCCCTCAGCATCAGTGCTCCTTCACGCTTTCATGCTAAAAATATCAAAGATGGGATTTGATTTCCGCCGTAGCAATACAGTTTTATCAGAAAAATAGGAAATTTATGATACACACACACACACACACACACACACACACCCCCTCCCGGTGCGGAGGGAAGGCATGCTCTCCTCAAGGAACAGGAAAACGAACCCGTTATTAAAAAGAAAGAAGGCAAAACCAGGGGAATTGCAGTCAGTGCTGAGACCTGCATCCCCAGAGCAGCAGGGAGCTGCCTGCGCTGCTGCCCCTCTCCTCCTGCCCACTAATGCAGGGGCCTGACCGGGTGCCCCGTCCCCACTCCTGGCGCATCCCAGGCACCTCGTCCCCGCTCCTGGAGCATCCTGTCTGCCCCAGCATCGTCATCAGCTCCATGCTGAAGGGCCCTGATACCACCTGTCCCAGCAGGGAGGCCAAGGGGACGCTACCCGCGTCCCACCAAACGTACCAGGAGCACGTGCCCCCGATTCGCACAGGATGACACCCATGGTCCAGCCTGTGAGGTCGCGGCCGCAGCAGGACAGCCCTTAGCCTGGTGGAAGGGGCTCAAACCCACAGGGCAGAGGGGTGTCCCCCAGTCCTCCCAGGGGCTCTGCCCGCTGCTGTGTGCCCCCACGTCACGTCAGCCAGTGCAGCTGGCACAGGGCAGCGGCGCGCACCCGGCACTGTCCGGGAAAGCCCGCGCCTCCCCCTGACTGGCACAGTTTTCCAGGGCCTGCCTTGCACAGAACTGCTGCATTTTTGCCCCTTCTTCCAAAGTCAACCAGTTTCCAGCAAGGCAGAACGATTTCACCTGGGGCGGGATGGTGCAGCCCACTGCACGTCGCCGGATCGCATTGCAGGACTGATCCAGCAATCTAAAATGGTTGTGAAGAAGCGCAGCAAGCCAGAAAGAGGTTCAAAGTAGGGAAAGCCAGGGAAAATCTGTCTGCAGGTGAGAAGACCCTTTCCAGCTGAGGTACACGTGTTACACAACCTTTAACATCCAGAAGTTAAAAATCCACAATTTTTAATTACCTTTTCAGAAATGTACTTGCACTGTGCTTACAATGACTACAGAGCGTTTTGGGTGACGTGGCTGGGCAGGCTGGCGGGTACCGGCTGCAAGGTGCTGCCCAGCATGGCAGTGCGGGCACTCCCACGTACTGCCTGTGGGACTGAGCTGCTGCCCAGACCAGCTCTGCTGCTGATGCCGGGAGGGATGTCGGCAGAGGCTCATTTCAAGGGCTTGCAGCACATCACTGGCACTGGCCTCATGCTAACTGCCAGAAGGTGTGCTGGAGCACTGTCGGCTTAAAGCAGGGAACGCATGAGTCACTGCAAGACAGTGTCTTCCCTGGTTGCCTCTGCTCCCATGCCTTCTGCACCCATGAGAGTCACGCAGCCTTTCTGAGCACTATCTCCTTTCCGTTTCTGCAAAGCTTTGCTCTCTGCAAACCCCAGAGAAAACCCTTTAGAGGCAGGAAGAGCATTACCGTAAGCATCATTATGATAAATTGGCTACAGTGGGAAGATCACAAACAGCAAACTTGGTGTTTGAGGTCCACAAATGAGCCAGTCATACAGCTGCAAAATTAGCAATTTCCAGCCCAACAAGACCCAGAGCTGACATCTCCACATTGCTATGCAAGGTTTCACCCTAAAGCTTGTCTGTTCCTATAAATGTCTCGTACAGCCTGCTCGTTTGCCCCAGGCACTGGTACTGGAGAGCTGGTGTGTTCTCCGAGTCCTGCTACTCAATCACCATTGCTCAGCCCCTCATGCATAAAACGACCCTAGATTTTCACTCCCCCAAAGCAAGTGACAAGTAGGTGTTCTTGCTGCTACTTTGTAGGAAGACACCACGCTGGTGGAGCCCTGCTGAAGCCAAGAGGATGCATCTACTTACAGTCACAGAGTATCTAAGAGAAGCGCCTCATGTAGCGATAATTGGCAGAGAAAAAGGCAGAAAGTAAATCTTCAAAATATTCAATGATTTTTAGGACTATTCTTGTTCCTGCCAAAATGTTGACAAAAATGCAACAAAAGCCTCAAATTTTGACCAGCTTCAGCTCCAAGGAACTAGCCCCTGCCTCCCTGCTCCTTGGAAGGGGTCACAGCACAGTCCATCCCACAGGGACACTTCGGGCCAACCCAGAAGGGATGTGCCTCTACACCAGCCCTAGCAATCCGGTTCCGTCCAGCTGTGCAGAGCTTTGCTCTCATTTCTTCTCTACTTTTTTATGTACCTACTGAAAAGGTGATACCGGTCCTTCCCCAGGATGGAAACATCAGCTTTTCTTGGGCAAGCCCTATCCCAGAGTGATGGAGAGACTCCCCTCAGCCCTCACACCTGGGACAGAGCAGAGGGGAATGCTTCAGCCCTCGCAGCTCCGCTCTGGACCTCAGACCTGATGGTCCCCAAGACCCGCAATTTTTCTGCAATTGAGGACACTCCACAAACGCTGGGAGTCCAGGAAAGAAGAGCAAGAATGACCAGACCCTCGTCACTTATTCCTGCATCTCCTTCCCCTCTGGCCGCTCTCCCAGTGGGACAGGTCTCTTTTGGGGTGGGCAGGCCCATGGTCCCATACCCACACACAGGCCCAGGAGCTGTGCAGATGACACCGTCAGGCCAGTTCCTTCCCTAATTCCTCAAGGGTGGAGCTCTGCCTTTCTCGGGCAGCTCCGGACCTCTTAACTACACCAGACTGTCCCCAGCTCGCTGGCATGCTCCCGCCTGCTCAGCCCTGCCAGCCGGGGCCTGGCACCATGGGCCCCGGGAAGGCTGCGGAGGGGACTCGTGACCACAGCTTGGCTCCAGATGCCCCATTCTTTTTATTACTCGTATAAATCACTTGGCGGATGGCACCGCACACAAAGCCTCCAACTCTGCAAATGATAATAAATTGGGAAGCACCATAAATAACAGCAAATCAGGCTGCCAAATGAAGAAGGATTTAGATATTCAAATCCCAGGCTATGAGTTGTCAAATCCAGTTTAATGCTGATAACTGTGGGATAATAACTCACCGCAAACACGTCTCTCCTCCCCCCGCCCCGTGAGCCCCTCGAACAGAGCGAGGGCAGAGGGGGATCTGCCGAGCGGACGGGGATGCTGTCCCCAACCAGGAACATAACCAAGTTGTGGCACAGCGATCCCCCCGCCCAGCCTGCTGCTCAGCTGCAATGGAGAAAGCAAATGGGACTCCGACAGGTCCTGTTAACTGGAGAACAAAATTTACATCTGAAACCATTCAGGTGGATGAAGAAAGCACGAGGAGGTCATGAAAAATTAAAGGCTTTAGGGAGGGAAATGAAGGACACAGCCATGTCTGGTAATGGGAAAGCCAGATCACAAGCCCACCCGTGGATCCTCTGCAGGGGTCTTGGTACAGGCCTCTGCATCCCAGCACTCCGTGACAGGAGGTGGACTCCAAGCTCAGAAAGGGGTTTCAGGAGGATGCAAACTTTCGAGTTTCCACTGAATAATGCAGCACAATCCTCAGCCACAGCCTCCCGAGGAGGACTCCTGGCTATGAACCTCAGTGACACCCTGTGGGTCTTATCTTGCTCAGGAAATTGAGACTCTTAGCATTTACCTGTTTAAAAGAGATCCCTTTGGTTTCCATTTCTGTCTGCCCCTCAAAAAAAAAAAAAGAGAGAGAGGGGGTTTTTTAATAACTCTAAAATGCACACGCTGTCAGCAATGAGGCATTCACGCTGCATGTCAGAGCTTTAAATGCAGACTTGCGGAGTTTTGATGGAGAGTTGTAAAAATACCAACATGCAGGCTTGAACACTACAAGACGTTTTAAAAGGAACCATGACCTGCTCTCACTTTTGTAAGTTCAGATTTACAAAAGCAAAAACCCAAACCAAACCCAAACCAACCAACAAACCAAACCCCAGTCCCAAATTCAGACAGGCCAACCGTGCCTTTCTGCTGTGGGTGCTGACCGGCCAACAAATGGGGCCAGTCCCTCTTGAGCTGCACACCACAGGGACCTCTGCATCAGGAAGGCAGCCGAGGAGTTGTCCTGGCCACTTTGGGGACTTGGGACGCTTTACAGGTTCACCTTCTGGGTGGACAGCCAGGGCACCTTGGAAACACTTGCCATGAAATGAAGCACCCCAGCAGCTCCAAGAGCAGCACTGGCAGTGCCGGCTGCAGGAGGAGCGGGACCCAGCCCTGTGCACCCCCAGTGCAGCCAGCAGCCTGCGGCAGAGCCAGACCTCCCGGTTTCCACCCCAACAGGCAGAGCAAAAAGCTCACCCAAAGACCTAAATGCAGCTTTCTTCCCTGCCTGTGAAAAAGTGTTAGCGAGGAACCAAAATCAGGAGGACATCAGGGCCCTCAGCTATAGAAAAGACAGGCTAAAGGGGAAAGCCTGGGCAAGGCTATGGAGCTGGAAGGGGACGGGGAAGTGCCATCCAAGCCCCACCAGAACGGGGCAAACTGTGATTTGCAGGGTGACGCCAGGCTGAGCCTGGGCCATCAATCCTCCTCCAAACTGTGTGGTCCACAGCAGGGGGGAGTGGGAAGGGAAGAGGACAGCAGAGGTTAAACTGGGATCTAATGGCATGCAAAATCACATGTGATTGATCTGCATTGATTTTTCCCTGCTGAGGTGAATGATAGCCTGGCAAACAGAAATCAATTCCACTGCATTAAGCCCAGTAAGGATCTGGTATCATCAGCAAAACACCCTGAAACACCATTGCTCGCCGACACTGCGAAGCACAGCGCGGCACGTCACCTGCGCCTGCCCTGCCCGACCCCTCCGTCCCAGCTGGGCCAGGGCTGTGGCGAAGGAGAGACGGCAGGCTTTGTGGAAAACCATGGTGCCTGAGCACCTCCAAGCCCTGGGAAAGCCCAGACCCGTTCCTCTGCCCCATCGCAGGTCCTGTTTCCTGCAGGGATCAGGCTGGAGTCACAGCTCGGAGTCAGACCTCCCGGCAGCTTTGAGGAAGGCTGGACGCGCTGCTGAGCTCTGCCGTCTGGGTACGGCTTCTCGTCGCGACAATGTGATGCTGCAGAGCTAGCAGCAGCTGCTACTCTTCCCCAAAATGGAATAACTCTCCTAGATTTAAGTGCTAAAAATACTGGCACATTCAAAATTTCTCTGCCCTTGTTACAGCAAAGAATAATTTAGTGCTACCACCCTAGACAAAAGAAACTTCCATCTGGTAGCTCCCCCAGTGCATCTCTGCAGCATCCCCCACTGCAGCACCTGTTTCAGAGTGCCTACATGAAAGAATGTGAATTTACATCTCTCCCACCACCCTCGCAAGGTTTAATTCACTGTAGCTGCTGGAAATGAGAGTTCAGGAGGAAATAATGTCATCGAAATGTTTAGCATGAAAGCACACGGAGAGCAGCAGCTCTTGCGGTCCCAGATGCCTGGGTGCACGGGGCAGCACTCTGTCCCCGTCACGTGGCAGCTGCGACCGAACGCTCCTCCAAAGCTGAATGCAATCAGCAGAAATCATGCACCTTTGAAATGTTATGGGTTGGTTCATTAACAGAAGCAGAGTAATAAAATAGAAAAGAAAGCCAACAACAGCTTTCAGGTAGAACCAAAACTTAGTACAGCACTTGACAGAGACACTTCTTTTTCACCCCGACATGTCTTGACTTCAGAGGGTCCCATTGCAGCTCATTATAACAGACATGTGTGGTGAACAAAAGGGCAGGAGCCTCCATCTCAAGGGACCTCTCCCAGCATGGTGCAGAAACATGCTCGCTCTCATCCTCCCTACTGAACGTGGGACCCAGGAGATGTAAGGCTCCGGCCCCTCCTGCCCAGCCACGCAGCATGGCCATTACCCTGCTGTGGTGGTGCACTTCCCCTCCCCCACCTCCTGGGCTGCTCTACGATCTCAGAATTCCCATTAGGCCTTGGCCTTTGTGTAATGAGTTGGGCAGTTAAGTGTCCCTTGAGCGTACCAGGAACTCCTGCATGGCTAAGGTGGGGAGCGGCACTGACTGTACCAAGAATTCCTGTTGCCTGGCTGAGGCGGGGAACAAGAGTGGGAATAATTAGTCATCCCCTGACAGCCCTGGAACATCCCTTACCTGGCTCATAGCTCGAGTGAAACGGTACCAGTGTTACTGGAATCCCAGTAATTTGCTGATGACTAAAGTCTATCATCTCACGAACCTATAAACAGCGGTACCAAGTGAGACCCTTTGAGCTCTCCTGGGCCGCAGCGGGCTGCGACCAGCATCTCCCTTTGAGTGGGACACCGCTCAGAGCTCACAAACTCTTCAGCCTGTGAAGACCAGAGGTCTGTCGCTGAAAGCCTGTGGGACCTGGGCTGATACCCTCCACTCCCTGAGGCTCAACCCTTCGCCCGTTGAGAAAGATGCCAAAGCATTTAACGTGAGTATTTTCACTGAACTCAAGGGGAATTTTTAACAGGTATACCTTTGTTTACATATATATGTACCTTAGTGTCTGTGTGCTTGTGTGTGTGAATTGACCCAGGTATCCGATAGCAAGTGTACTATAAATATTGCCCTTTCGAATCTATAATTATGTCACTGTTGTGATGGTACTAAATTCTATTGAATCACTTTGCAAATGTTACAATGATCAAATTATGCTACATCTTGTGATTCACCTCAAACTGTGAATGAACCTCAGACTGCTGCTACACACGTAATAATCCCTTTAGACATCAAAGGTTGCCCACGTCGAGGACTAGGAGTTGATCCAGCCACACCTAAGCTCCATCAAGAGTTCAGAAAGCAAGGGGGTCTTCTCTGAACCTCATGACTCAATGGGAGGGTCTCCCCTACCTTTTTACATCTCCGTTCTCTGTGCAGATCATGAAAAAATCAATTCTACCTCGATTTTCCTTTGTACGTTTCTCCCTTACCCTTTTGCATCTTCAGTCTCTGGATAAATCATTCTAGTTTGATTCTAACTTGATTTTTCTTTGTACACTTCATCCCTGTCTTTAAAGTAATAGAGTGAATCTTGCCATTGTGAAGTTGCACTTTTATGAATTCCTATTAAATCACCTTTGCATCCGGGAGTGACAAACTGCACCTTCTGCCTTGCGGTAAGAGACGACTCCCCAGGAAGCACAGGGAGAGGGGTGGAAGAGCTATGACTGGAAGATGAAGGTACGTCCTGGGGCTCAGCTGCCCCTTGCCCTCCCGGCTGTGCAGGGATGAACAAGGAGCACAGCGGAGAGGGAAGAGAGGAGGTGAAACAGAGAGGTGCAGGGGGATCGGTCTACGCGACAGGCTGGGCCAAACCATCTACCCCTACCAGGATACTCATGTGCCACAGGGTGGGAAAGACCTCCCATGCTCTGGGCAGGAACACCCAGATCCTCACCTGCCCAGGGAAAACCCATCCTGCGGGGAAGGACGTGGCACTCTGGCCACCACGGAGCCACTCACAGCTTTGGTGCTGCACTGGAGCAGACTGCAGACATCGTGCTGCAGCAGCCACGGGCTGTGTCCCATGGGGTATGCAGTAGTCACTGCTCTTGGGGCAGAAGAGCTTGCTTCAGAAAACGCTGGTGGTTTTAGGCGGTAGCTCTGGGCAAGAAATAGAAAAGGCAGAGGCCAAGGGCTGAAAGCAGCAAGGCAAAGGCTGGCGTACACAGTGAAACCCCCTGCGCTGGGCTCCTGCGACCCCCTTCTCCTGGCCAGACGTTGAGTCCCTTCGTTAACCAGACACGCTCACTACAAGCAGATGAGGAGGTTAACAGAGCAGGGGGCAAAGCTACAGGGCTGGTTTCAATTAGGCTGCCCCGGCTCCCCCGGCCCCGGCAGTGCCCGCAGAGGGGCAGCCCAGCCAGCCCCAAAATGCCTGCGTGTGCACTATGAACTCTCACTGGCTGTGGATTTGCATGTGCAACACAAACCTCCTCTTTCAGCAGTAGGATGTGCAACTCATTAGCTCTTGGATTAATTACAATTTTTAATTGGTCAGGCTATGAAAACCTTATAGAGCTGTTATACATTACACCTGTGATGGCTGAACAGCATGTTAATCAAGACAATTGGCGTGGGACCCAGAGAATCTCTCTACCATCACAAATAATCCTTCTCACTTTGAGAGGAAAATTAACAGCTGCTTTAGGGTGTCCCAGAGCACCTCACTTTGCAGGAGACCTGGATCAGCCCTCCGCCAGGAGAGTGGGTGCTCCCTGGCCAGGATGGGACAGCTTCTGCTGCGGGGACCAGCTCTCGCCCCCGTGAAGACCCCCGGCCTCCGGCTGAGCAGCAGGAGGGGCTGTGCCCCACGCGAGTGCCCACGGCCCCTCCTGGCACCTGGAAATAGCAAGAGCCATTTCTGGGGCCTGTCTGCCTGGCACCAAGCTAACACCATCGTCCTCTGAGATACGAACTTAAATACACACGTAAGTAGGGGAGGAGGCTGCATCACCCACTCGTGGAAAGCAAATGTGCACACAGCTCTATGCGTGATGGAAAAGATTTAAAGATGCCACCTTAGTAATCCTGATTGCGGCAGGACAGACACACTGTAAGTATGCTTAAAATAACAACAAAACATGCTCTACAGAGTGAGGTAATTTCAAAGCAAACGAAACCTATCAGGAATTGTGCAATTACTAAAATCCATCATTTCCTGTATTGGTTTTCTTCTCTTCTGACTGTTCTTTTCTACATTATTCCTCCTGCATGCACACACACACAAAGTACAGCCTTCCATTACATGCTGATGTTTTCACTGTTAAAGGGGATCAGAGGACCACTGCTTGGGAAGCGATCCGATCCTACAGCAGTTTGTCCGCACCCAACACCGCTCGCCGGTGCCAGCCCCTGCCCGCAGACCGTGCCTCTCCCCCCAGCCCCTGCTGGACACTGCGCTAGCTGCCTGTGCTGTGCTGATGAGCAGGCTCACGCTGCCAGAAGCATCCCCAGATGACTCATCCGACTGTACTCTGCGCCTTGGCTCGCTGCAGAATTTACGTTGTCATCCTTTTGCCAAGAGACTTAGAGGCACACTAGACAGAAAACCTCCTCAATATGGCTGCTTTGGGCTTAGGAATAGTAATGGAAGATCCACGTCTGCCTGCAAAAATATACTCTTAAAATAAATTAGACTTTGTAAAAAGCACCTAAGCATCGATCAAGTCCTCCACTTCACCCTTTCCACACTAACACCTTTAAAAACTCTAAGGATTTCTACAAACCTTGGGCTCTCTACCGGGTCTGCCACAAGACCATCTGGGCACTCCTCATTCCTGGGCATACAGGAATAAACAACCCAGAAAGTGGTCTGGTTTCCAAATACCTTCCAAAAACCTGTAGTTTCCAGTGACATCACTAGTTGCTGAAACCTGAACAGCTGACATGGGAAACACAAATTCATAGATACTAACAATACCTAGCTCTTTGTATTTAAAAGATCTTTATCAGCAGCAGCAATACAGACAGACTGCTTTTCCAGCAAGATCAACATCGTGGTGACCACTACAGTAACCGGCTCTGACCGTCAGTACGTACATGTATTCTCAAGATGTTGCCTTGCAAACCCAGGAAACCCTAATACATGTATACCACTGTTAAATTATTACAGCAAAAGGGTCGGTGTACAGACACCAGGATGGATGTTTTGCCAAAGCGCTCAGTGTGCCATGCAGTCTGTCTTTCTGGTCATCTTGCTGAAGCCATCTGTTAGCTTATCAGCAAAACCTATTGATTTTTTTAAAATTTTAATTAGAAGTACCCAAATGTCAGCTAAGCAAGTAAAATTTGGAAGCAGCAAAGCTCTCCTCTCATGTATAGCAGCTGTTTTCAGCTTACAACCAAAATTTGTTATCATCTTGCACTGATGTCATTCTCTGTCTCATTATTCCAGTTTAGTGCTCCTGGAACAAGCACCTAGGCTGAACGCCCGTGGTACAACATGCAGCGACTACAGAGATTCCCTCCTGCAAGTGGAGTTTCTAACAGGACACTGATACTGAGCGTTCAATAATGAGCACCGCTGACAAAGGCTTATTCCGTGAAGGAGCATAGTAACAATTTTACCAGTGGGCAAACCCAGGCATGGGATGACTAAACGAGCTGCCTGAATCCCTAAACCATACCCGCTGTCTGGGTTACTCGGCTCAGAATTTTTCTGTTTTCTCCCCCTTCCCAGTTTTCCGACACCTGAGAGCCTGCAGCCAGCAGCGGGGCAGCTCCTGTGAGGTTTCTCACAGGGTCCTCCCTTGCCAGCCGAGGACTCTGCCTGCCTGCAGCTCCCCTCGAAGTCTGCCAGAACGGGGTTCCCCTGGGCATAAGGGCCAAAGACCTTCTGGCCAGTCAGCTCTTCTAGCGCTTCAAGCTCTACAGTTTCTGTAATACCTGTCACAGGCACCAGGCAGTGCAGTGCCGGACATGGCGCAGCCCTCGAGCGCTCGCACAGGCACGTTTCAGATCTCAGGACCCCCAGGTTAGGCACTTACAGCACGGACATCACAACTGTTCACTTTCTCTCCAGCTCTGAGGTGAGATGCTTCACTTTCATCTCCTCTGAAGCTCCTGGGATCAGACAGCTCGCCACCAAAATACCACTGCTGGCCCGACATGCACGCTTGCTTTTCAGCCGCGCTTCAGCTACGAACTGGAGACTGCAGCCCTCATGGTCCACGTCGAGTACAGCCCCAGGATACTCCCCCTCTAAAGCTGAAAAGCCGTAATGAGGGTGACACAGCTTAGAATATGCTTTAGAAAGCTAATACAGCAAATGACAAAATGGGATAAGGACAGTCTATTGCAAGGGGATACCTTGTGTAAATAGGGTGGACCCACTGCAGAGTTTTCATAAAGACACCTGAAAACAAGAGCATCTCCTGGGGCTGCCTGCGTGCGGGGGCAGCTGGGGAGGCAGCGCAGAGGGAGAAACACCAGCGGATCAGCGGTGAGACGTGGGTGGGCCTGGTGCACACGAGGGAACGGGAGGAGGCAAACAGGGAATGCAGTCGACGGGAGATAAGCACCTTCCGCATGGAGCAGCTGAGCCTTCTCAGCTATAATCTACCTTTAAAGAAAGCATACATGGAAGCCACAGCCCTCAGAGGGTGCTGATATTTGAAAGAATGTGCTTAATATCCCAATTCTGTATTTAGGGGAAAGCAAACACACTAAAGCTATGTACAGAGAGTCCCCGGCATTTGTTGCATAGATTTGAATTTAACCAGCTAAAGATGGCTTAAGCCAACATCTGGGGCTATATCAAGTAGGAAGACATCACAAAAGGGTTTCTTTCGTGTTGGGCTCAAGCAGCTGCAGCCCAGCGGTGCCGGGTGATGTTACCCAAAGTACAGGGCTGTACCTACTCCATCGGAGCCACCCCATCTCCAAGCAAACAGGGCGTTTCAATTTGACACCGGCCACCACAGCGCTCGGCCAAGAGCATGTCTCCTGCGTCTGTCCCCGTCAAGTCCCATCACCTGTAGGTCCTCGCGCTCGTCCTCCAGCCTGTGCCCACCTCCCCAGGAGGCGGTGTGGCCTGTCAGCACCCACCGCTGCCCTCCCCGCTGCCTTTGGGGACCGCTGCCACTCGGGGTCCTCCCTCCGGGACGCGCCCCGCTCCCGCGGACGCACAAAGGCGCTGCACACGTGGCAGGCGGCCGCCATCACGCCATCACGCGCAGGGCTCGATGACGATGCCCGCCACAGCTCCACCGCTCCTCGCCCAGGAGCACAAACCCCTCACAAAGCAGTGCAAAAACTCGCGCTAACCCAGGAAAAGCTTGACAGAGCACCTGCATGGGGCCAGTCCGCAACACACATTTTGCGTGCTCAGTTTAAAACTCATCATAAACTAGATTTTCTGCCTGCTTTAACATTTCTTCCAACGGAAGCTAGATGTCTGTGCCATCACTTTCAATCTGCCCCTGGAAGAGCTTGTCTCAAGACATTTTCCATGCAGTATTTTAATTAAACTTTCTTTCTTTCAATTTAGTGTTAGCTTCATTAAGCGATGTTCTGAGCCACTGAAATGAATTGCTTAAAAGTAATTTGTGCAGCAACTGAAGGAGGAGATTATAAATGAGTCCATCTTTTGTACTTTGCGGTTTTTGCTGGTATCAGTTCGCAGTGTGTGTATGTACATTTCTGTACGTAGTAGCATTCAGCATCATTTGATGTAATGGTTCAGAAAATGTAACAGGCAACAGCCTCTGCAAAGTCCTGCCCAATTTCATTGCAAAGCAGGCAGCAGCTGACCGAATGAGGAACCTGCCTTTGTGGTGCTCACTGGCACAGCACCACATGGCAAAACCTGAAGCCGTGCTGCAGAAAGCACTCAAGTGTTGCATGCACTGTCTTCACCCTGGAGATGGCCCATGATCTGTCTGAGTAAGAAAGCATTCTGTCTCTTGCTGGTAAGTAACAGAGTAAAAAATAGAGGGTTTATAAATTGCGAGTGTAAATAACACTTTCTTTTTGAAACCAATGGGGAATTTCACATACACACCTCGTTGTACTGCTCTTCTCCCGACTCACATAAGGAACTAATACACCACTGGAATACTTCCTCCTCTCTGCCCAAAAAAGAAATAACCTTGCTTACTTCCCTGAGCGATAAATCACTACTCAATCTGCATCTGAAATGGAAAGGTCACGGTCATGCTATTTTTAGGATCTGCTAGGTTGTGATAGCAAGAATTCATCTTTAACATGGGAGAACTAGTATCTTTAAGCTTAAAGATGTCCACAGTTGGATCCTAGCTAGGCTGCTAATCATCACCATCATCTGTAAGAAATATATATAGCGGAACACTGAAGGACCTTTCAACAATATGAGACAAGAGGTACCTGCTGATCACTCTCCAGCAAAACCTTTTCATTAGCACAAACCAGTCTGTTAATTTTTACTATGAGTTAAGCGTGCAAATGCCCAGGATTTCAGCGAGCTAGAAGAGTAAAGATCCTCTGGAGCAGTTTGGAGAGCTCAGAAAGTTCCCCTGCTTTTCTGCTGACATGCATCATGAGAACTTACCTCAGGGTTATGGTTGGGGCAGGTGCTGTGTGAGCGGTATCACCCCTGCATGGGGACCTGAACTCCCAGCACCCTTGGCGGGTGAGCTCCTACCCCAGGAGACTGTCCCCAAAGCACCCTACTGACCCATTGGCTCGATGTGCATTTGAGGACGTCCCAACACAAACATGCTCATGTCCATTCTCCAGGTGACCAGTTCAGACCAACTCCTCCAGGTAGAGTAAACAGGCTGCAAGGCATCTTGCCACGCCAGCACCCCAGCCCACTGGTCTGTCCGCTGCCAGCCCGGGGTAGCCACATAGCCGTGTCTTGCACGCTGGCAAATTCAGCTACAGTCCCCTTGTTTTTCATTTTTTAAATAATCATTCTACCATGGATTTTGTCCCCTTGGAAAGAAAATTTATTTGGATTTATTTTAACCTATCTTCAGTGAAAACAGGCAGACAAACCTTGCTTGTTATCAGGGAATAAACTCCGGGATGTAATACGCTTCCAAATGGAAGCATGGAGATTCATTAGATCAAATGAAAACCCTCTCCCAGTCAGATGGGATTTAATTAAGTTGATTCTGACAGGGAATTAAAGGTCTTTGCTGGGAGATCAGTTTCTGGTGTCAGGGCTGTATCATTGAAGCTAAACATAGTACTTCCCAAAGCAGTATTAGTACAAAATATTTTGGACAAAATTGTTAGACTGAGACAATCTTGACACTGTTAATCCACCACAGTGCAGGAACCAGAGTTGGTGCTGAACCTGGTTGTTCCTAGTGAGGTCTTACCGTTAACACAGCAACATGGCAAAACTAATCAGAGTGCATGGAAAACTGATTTGTTTATTCTAAAACTAGGGACAAATGCAGAGACAAATACAGCAAATGATCCTGCAACACAATAGGGCCAAGCAGTGGCAGAAAGCGATCGCTCCTCTAGACGTGGCGACTGCTATTTCACGAGATCCACATGCAATCAAACAGCAGCACCGATGCGCTTTTAGTAAAACATCCCATTCTCAGGTCCACTGATTTTCTATCAAGCTGTGAGTAATTCAGCTTAAACAGATGGCCTGCCCGGTCTTGCCACGCAGGTCCATGGGGAACAGGGGCTCTCAGCTCCTGTGCCTGGAGCACAGCAGCTCCCAGGAGGCCGCAGACGAGGCGCTGGGCTGGGGGCACGGCCATCACGGGAAAGCACCGGAGCTGACAGCTCCAGCCGAGGCCGAGGCTGGCTGAAGC